>APFE031084656.1:220197-352437 GCA_000404065.3 Pinus taeda | reverse complement strand
TCAAGGAATACGATGGATATAATTTCCTTAAGAAGAAATATGAAAGTTCTTTGATAAGTTTAAAAGAATTAAGGCTACTGGTGGAAAATCAGACATAGAAGAGATAAAAGGGTGCTGAGGAACCAATAATGTGGAGAATCTGTAGCAAGGAATTTGAAGAATTTGTAAGAAGTGTGGTATAGCACGACAGAAGACTACTCCATATACACCTCAGCAAAATGGAGTCGCAGAAAGAATGAACAAGACGTTGATGGAAAGGGCAAGAAGCATGCTCAGTGGTGCCGGGTTAGGACAGGAATTCTGGGCAGAGGCGGTGGATACTGCATGTTACTTTGTCAACAGGTCACCTTCATCAGCGTTGGAGGATAAGACTCCACAAGAAGTATGGACTGGTAAGAAACCCTCTCTTTCACATCTGAGGGTATTTGGATGTGATGCATATGTACATTTTCCAAAGGAGAAACAAACCAAGTTGGATAGTAAATCTGAAAAGTGCATCTTTATTGGGTATAAGGATGGTTTAAAGGGTTATAAGCTTTGGAACCCAGTCACACGGAAGGTTGTGTACAGTCGGGATGTGGTGTTCAGAGAGGTGAAAGATGTTATTAAACATGAAGTCCAACGAAAGGCACCTGAGAATATAGAGTTTGAGCTAAATAAGGAAGAATCAAACTCTACAGCAGAGGAGGAATCAGAAGATGAAGAGCCACAAACTCCAGCTGTGAGAAGATCAATTCGAGAAAGAAGGCAGCATGAAAGGTATAGTCGATCTACTTTCTATTCAAATTTTGCTTTATCTACTACTGATGATGATCCCAGAACTGTGAAGGAAGCAGTAGATTTAGAGGATGGAAAACTCTGGAAAGAGGCCATGGTTGGTGAAATGGCATCTTTGCACAAAAATGAGGCTTGGGATTTGGTGGAGTTGCCGGTTGGAAGGAAACCCATTGGAAGCAAATGGGTGTTCAAAAAGAAGACAAATGCAGAAGGAAAAGTGGAGAAATACAAAGCTCGGTTGGTAGCAAAAGGTAATTCCCAGGTGCTGGGAATTGATTTTGGTGATATTTTTTCTCCTATTGCCAAGGTAACTTCTATTAGATTACTTTTATCTGTTGCTTCTTCTTTTGATTTTGAGGTAGAATAGATGGATGTGAAGACAACATTTCTTCACGGGGATCTGGAAGAGGAAATCTACATGAAGAAACTTGAAGGCTTTGCAGCGAAGGGTAAGAAAGAATTGGTATGCAAGTTAAAGAAGTCTCTGTATGGGTTAAAACAGTCACCAAGGATGTGGTATCAGAAATTTGATACATTTATATGAGGATTTGGATTCACTAGAAGCAAAGCAGATCACTTTGTGTATTTTAAATTAATTTGTGACCATGTTATTTATCTGGTCTTGTATGTGGATGATATGTTGCTGGTTGGAAATGACAAAGAAATTATCCAGGATTTGAAGACCCAATTGTCCTCCAAATTCGACATGAAAGATCTTGGTGCTACAAACTATATTTTGGGCATGGAAATTAAAAGAGATGGGAAAAGAGGAAGCTTTGGTTAAACCAGAGGAAGTATGTCCAGACAATACTGCAGAGGTTTAATATGTAGGATAGTAAACTAGTGAATGTTTCTACTCCTGTAGGTGTGAGGTTATCTGTTGAACAATGTCCAAAGGCACAATAAGAGGAAGAGGACATGTCCCGTGTTCATATGAATGTATAGTTGGTAGCCTGGTGTATGCAATGGTCTGTACTAGACCAGACATTGCACATGCAGTGGGAGTATTGAGCAGGTTTATGTCAAAACCAAGAAAGGATCATTGGACAGCAGTGAAGCAGGTTTTCAGGTATTTGCATGGCACTAGTGATTATGGTCTATGCTACCAAGGAAGACCAAGATTGGACAGTGTGTTAGATATTCATGGCTTTGTTGATGCAGACTGGGCTAGAGATCTAGATCAGAGAAGATCCACAAGTGGGTATGTGTTTAACCTATTTGGAGGTGCAGTCAGTTGGATGAGTAAGAAACAATCTGTAGTGGAACTATCAACTACGGAGGCAGAATACATGGCAGCAACTCATGCAAGCAAGGAAGCAGTTTGGTTGCAGAGATTGTGTTCAAGTATGGGGTTAGTACAGGAAGCCATAAGGATAGAATGTGAAAGCCAAAGTGAAATTTTCTTGGCAAAGAACCCTACATATCATTCAAAGACAAAGCACATTGTGTTCAATATCACTTTGTGAGGGATATGATAGAAGACGAAAAGGTTTTGCTGGTAAAGGTGGACACTTTGAAGAATACTGCAGATGCATTGAAAAAAATTGTGAGCTCTGAGAAGTTCTCCTGGTGTAGAGAAACAATGGGTGTTTCAGGGCTGGAAAAATGATTAAGCTCTCCTGTGGCCCCTTGTGGAAAGAAAACAATGAGTGGGAGAATGTTGGGTTGTGTTACATTATTTCCACATAGTTAATAGGGGGTTTGAGGGGTACCTGTAACCCCACTTTATGGGGTCTAGGACAATGCCATGGAAAATTTTGATTTTGGATCCTATTTTAGGTTGGGCAGACCCACCTATGGTTTTGTGCATGATATTTGCACATGATTTTTTGGACACGATGGTTTTTCGGTCCATTGTATTGGACGCGATGGTTTTCGGTCCATGGTATTGGATGCGATGGTTTTCGGTCCATGGTATTGGATGCTTTGACATGTATAAATATGTATTATAACATTAAAATGAACATAATGAAAAATCAAACTGGCAGTCCCGGTTTTGGGATCTAGGGGAAAATCTCTGTGTATATGTGTTTTATGTGTTATGCTCTTGCATTGTTTATTTTCTGTGTTTTAGAATTCGTATGCAGGTAATTTCTGTATGGGGTTAAAATCTACAAAGTGCGGTGTCAGAGATGCCACAAACCATGTGCGATGTTGTGCATCCATTAGTGTCATATTGGCCTCACGGATGGTACTCTTCAGTCTTTGGTCTAGATCCTAGGGGGTCTCGCCTGGAAGCATTGTGATCTCTTTAAACCCGATGATTGATTGTGTTTTTGACTTTGGCCTGTTGAATTCCCTGTTTAGCGTGATCTGGATTTCTGCTATTCCTGCATTTGGGTGGTCATTAGAGTGCTTGATATACCATGTCAGTAGTCGATCCTACAACATGCTCACCAATGTAGCCTTCTTAATATTGTCGTCCGTGACACCTTGCGCTTTCGATACTGCTCTTACCACAAACTAGAATTGGTCCAGATCTTCATTCCCTACCCCTCTGAATACTAGTAGTTTGATCACATTTGCCATACTGAACTGTGGAGGTGGTGTAGGTGAAGTGGGTGGAGATGGAGGTGAGGGAGGTGAAGCAGGTGGTGGCATGGGTGGAGGTGGTAACTACAGAATACGCTGCCTTAACAAACTGACCGTGCTTCTTGGAGAGACCTTAGCGAATTGTTCCTTGCTCTCTTGTGAAGGTGAAATTAAGGGATTGTTTCCTAATTCTTCACTGTGTTGTCCCAACATTAATGTATTCTCATGACCCTCTTTTCACACAATAGCATCTTAATCCAAGTATTTAAAGACTTAATATACTTACCTCGTGGTCCTTTGAGGAAGCGTCATTTTTCTTCGATGTAGCTCACGGTCGTGTCTACTGCAAACTCAGCGATAAATCCCCCTATTATGTGCTTGATCCAATGGTCCACAGGTTGTGCGATCTTATCTTTTGATGCCTCTAGTCTGCACACTAATTCCGGAATCCGCACTAATGGTTTGTGAAACTTACACCTTCCCTAGCTACCAGCTAACCTCGCGATCCACTCATACAGTTCAGAAGGAAAGGATGCAAAGAAAATCTCATGGATTTTTGTATACATGTAATGATCCAGCTACTTTTTCTCAGATACTTGTGGAGTTCTGTTTTCCTATGTTGCAAACTCGTGAATATTCTTGTTCAACCACTCTTTAATTTCCTTCTTTGTTAGGTTCAAGTGGCATGACATCAGACATCCCTTAGGTAGATCTCGGTTTAGGCAATGGAACCATTTGTTGGCTTAGTGGGGCCTGATCCAGGTTCATAAGTGATTTAGCCAAGCAAATCCCTATCCTACTGGCCCTTTCAGCAACAGTCCGTGAAGTGCGGACTGAGGTCTCACCCGAAGTAGTATGGGAGGATGCTGGAACCAAGTTACCGCACCCTAGGGATGTCTGATATGTGGTGATAGGGATGTGATCCAACCTTAGAGCTTACTGGGCTATGTGCACCTGTGGGCGCGTTATGTCCTGTGTTACTGCCTTCGCGTAGCTCTAACCACAACGCAACCCATGTTGCTCATCCAAGTCTTCCTTAATTAAGTTTTGTTCGCTAATTCATTAGAGTATTTTCATACATAAACATTCAGACAAGTATTTATCAAGTGCGTGCATATAAATAAATAGATAACACTTAATGTATAATATAAAAAATATAGATCCACAACCAGATGCACGATATTCCGAATCCAACTTATCTTTATTAATGATCTTTTCAAGTTCAGTTCAAGTACAAACCCAACTCCACCCTTTGTACTTAGCTGCAGTGGTATGCGCACTCAATTACAAACTCTACTAGGCCTCTACACACTCAGCTACAGAGCCTCTTCCTACTACTATGACCCAACACACTTCATATCAACTTATATTCTCTAACCATGCCTTTGCATCCATCTACTTCTTTTATTCCCCAAAAATCTCCTTTACACTTAGAGCCTCGCTCTATTTATACAATCCCATGGTCCGCGGACCATGGGTAGGTTGACATAACTTTACATTATTTTACAATTCTTAGGGTGGACAACCCTATGAATCATCCTAGACTTTCATGCTCTAAGCTCATACTTCATGGAATCTTTACATGACATTGACCAAAACTCGAGCTTTAAGCCCCAAAAACATGCTGTGGGGGTTCCTGTTTCCCAACAGATTTCTACAAAATGAGCCACCTTGCTCAATCTGTCAACGACCTCCATAATTGCATCATTTTGCCTCAAGGTTCTAAGAAAACATGTAATGAAATCCATGGTGATCACCTCCCATTTCCATTCTAGAATGGGAATGGGTTGCAATAATCCTACTAGATGCTTACATTCAGCCTTCAGTTGCTGGCATTCTATACATTTAGCTACAAAATCAACCACTTCTTTCTCCAAATTCGACCAATAGTAGAAATTTTAATGGTTGTGAGAGTCTTTTAGTAACCTAGATGGCCTGAAAATGGCTTGACATGGAACTCTCTCATTATGAGCCTCTTCAATTCATCATCGTTGGCACATAAATTGTGTCCTTGAACCTAATTAGGTCATTATAATTGAGTTGATATTCGCCATCCCCGCCATATTATAGCAACTTTTCTCTCATTTGATGATATTTTTCATCATGTTGTCCTACATTCTTGACCCTCTCGACCATGTCCATTTTGTAAGATCGTATGGTTGCCAAGTGATTTACTTGAATTTTCTTACTAAGTGCATCAACAACCCTATTGTCTTTCCGTTTGATGTAATTGATTTCAAAGTCAAACTCGCTAGGTATGTCCAACCATCTTGCCTATCTTGCATTCAACTTGGGTTGCTCAAATAAATACTTGAGCCCACCATGGTTTGTCATAAGTGTAAATTTTCTACCAAGGAGATAATGCCTCCACATCTTCAATGCATGAATAATGACAACTAACTCTAGGTCATGAGTCACATAATTTACCTCATGTTCATTCAATTTCTTTGACTCATTACATATTACTTATCCTTCCTACATCAAGACTCCACCGAGGCCTTCCTTGTAGGCTCCTGTGCATACCACAAAATCCCTTTCTAGATCTATAATCCTCAACAATGGTGCATTCGTGAACAAATACTTCAATTTCTCAAATCTTGCTACACACTGAGTTGTCCACTTACTTTTCTTGCCTTTTCTCTACAAGGAGGTGATAGGATGAGCTATCTTGGAGATTTTTTTGATAAATATCCTATAATAACCTACTAATCCCATGAATGATCTAATCTCGCTCACATTCTTTGGGGTTGACCACTCCATTATAGCCTTGATCTTCTCTGGATCAATTGATATCCCTTCCTTGGAGACAATATGCCCCAAATAGTGTATTTGTGATTGGAAAAGTCACACTTTTTTGAGCTTTGCATAGAGCTTGTGTTCCCTTGGAAACGGTAGCACTACAACCAAGTGCTTTTCATGTTCTTCCTCAGTCTTTTAGCACATTAATATGTCATATAAAAAAAATGAAAAACTTATCCAAATAAGGATATAACACAATGTTAATTAAGCACATGAAAGTGGTAGGGGCATTAGTAAGCCCAAAGGGTGCCACTACAAACTCATAGTGGCCATATCTTGTCCAAAAAGAAGCCTTATGAATGTCATCCTCCTTGATCCTTACCTGATGGTATATTGGCCTCAAGTCAATCTTGGAGAAGACTGTTTCTCCCCTCAATTCATCAAAGAGATCATCAATCTATGTGAATGGGTACTTGTTAATTATTTCCACCTTATTTAATTTCCTATAATCAAAGGGTAATCTAAGGGTACCATCCTTCTTCTTTACAAAGAGTACCGAGGCTCCCCATGGTGACACACTTGGCCTTATGTATCCCTTGTCAAACATCTCTTTTAGCTACAATTTTATATCGAACAACTTAGGGATACTCATCCTATATGGTGCCTTAGATGTTAGTGCTACTCTAGGTACCAACTCAATATATAAATATCTCACTCTGTGAGGAGGTAATTCAAGAACCTCCACTAGAAATGCATCTACACATTTCTGCAGAACTAGGTACCTTTCAATAGTTCACTTTCCTCATTCTCAACATGACTTGCATCCTTCACATCACATTAGACTTGAATTTCGACCGACATGCATCCCTTTCTATTGTTGTACTTGGATTTCATAACCATGATCAATCTCACTGAATTAGGCTTTCTACTCCCTTGCAACACTCTTATTTTCCCTACGTCATCCAAGAATTCAATTTCTTTCCCATAATAGTTCAGTTTGGTCTTGTGTAGATACAACTAATCCATGCCCATCAATATGTTGTATGAACCCAACAACAATAAAATAAAATGTGTGGTTGTGGGCATGCCATTGAGCTCAAATACACATGATCTTACCCAATGACTAATCATTCTTTTTGTTCTGGTTTCCAATTGAACCAACCATGGCCCTTCATGCAATTCCTTGGCCAAATTGCACTTTTCCACGATCTCTCGGCTTATATATTTTTTGTTAAAACCTTGATCAATTATAATAGAAACAATTTGATTAAACAACTTACCTTCCATCCCAATAATGAATGCCTAATGGTCTTACTGGAAATTGTCTACAACTGCATAAATTATGGGTGAATCTTGAGCTACATCACCCACTGTTCGAGCTTCTTGGGCACTGTAAATATTTAGTCCAACACTTTGTTGGTGTGGACAACCCCTTTTCCTATAGATTTCAACACATGTCCAACACTTTAATTGCTCCCTGCCGTCAAGCTTGTGTTTCCCTTACTCTTTTTCTTGCACATTTCCCTTAGTAGCAATATTAGTTTTCTGTTGAAATTGATTTGCAGGGGATGGATACTTACCTTCCCTCTTTCCTGAAATTTTCTTAAGCCAATTCTTCTTATTTTTAGCGTTGTTCCTTGCTTTCCATTCACTCTTAATTTCTGGTTTGTGTTTTTCTTTCTCATAGCAGTGTTTCAACTTCTTAATGGAATCCTTTAGAGTTTGAGGTTTCGACAATTCAATCTTGTCCTTGAATGTCATAGGAAATCCACTAATGAATATTTTAATTTTGACCTTCTCATCCCTGAGATATGGTACATACCTTAATAGGTCCAGGAACTTAGTGATATGCTCATCATCTTCCATTTTTCCCATCTTGAGTTCATAGAACTCTTTTGCCTTGTCATCATAGTAGCGATAAGACAAATATTGATCTCTGAAGAGATTTTGAAATTCAACCCAAATCAATTCTCCCTCAACGATTCCTTTAACATTTTTTAAATCTTCCCACCATATGTTTGATTTTCCTTTCAAGTTGTAGGTGGAGATCTTGTCTTTCATGTTTTCAAAATAATCATGAATTCTAAAAAAATTCTTCATGCCCAACAACCAAGCTTCAATATCCTCATATTTATTCATTTCCCCATCAAATGTGGGTGGCTTTGATTTCTTTAATTTCTTAGGCATGTAATCATTTTCCTTTCTTCCTTGAAGATGATGGTGATGACGATGGTGCCACCTAGTAGGAGTACTAGATGGTCTGCTAGAATGATGCACATAAGGGTTGGTTCTTTCTTCTAGAGTGTTCAATGGTGCAATTACCTACACAATATTCTCACTTTCCTGCCTGTGGTTCTTCCTGGACCTGCTACCCTCTACCCCATTGGGTTTCTCTTCGGACTCTCGAAGGATCCTCCTATATTTATGACTAGCCCTCCTCTTAGGTTGCCTGTGTCTCTACAAATATGAAAGACTTTGCAGGATGACTGCAGTTATCTTAGCTTGTCTCTCGTGAGCTCTCACTAGTCTTTAGTTGTATGCCTTGAAGCTTATAACTTCATCCCTTGGGATTTTCAGGGTATCCATCTAATCAAGAGAGTTTTCTCCTTCCCCTTGGCCAACTGATCTTTCCTCTTTATTTGATATGGCCTCTTCATTTTCTGTTGTGACGGATCAGTGCTATACTGCACCATTTCGGTCCTCATTTCTATGGTTTTCTCTATCTTATGTTGCTTGTGATGTACTGTCAATCACATACACTATAAAATACTTCATGTGATAAATAAATAAACACAATCATGACATGAACTTGCTTTCATGAAGTTGCCTTGGATATCTTTGTTGTGACAAAATAACCATATCAGTATGCCCATGATATTCTGTATTTCATATAAAACAATCATAAGCAAAGAAATATCAATTCTTAGTGCATATTTAATAAATAACAACAAAATTATGCCCATGGTACTACTCTTATAGAGATGTTGTAATGGGTTGTCTGCAACAAAACAATCCACATTAGCATGTGATTACTAGCAAGAAGGAAATCATTAACTGTAATGTACATGCCTGCAATATTCAATAAAGTTTCAACTCTCAACCACAACTATTAATCAGTTCATGACAGTGAACTATGTTATCTATCTCTACTAAGATAAATCACATAGCCATTATATGAATTAGGCCTACAATTAATTTGTTTAGAACTGCTTTTAACACCTAAACAATTTGTTTAGTTAATTTTCTAGAAATCAAATGTAAAACTCTCCTGAGGTAATTTTTTCCTCACTTGCCCATGATATAGCCCATCCAGTCTGTGTTTTGAACCTAGATGCTCTAGTACCACCTGTAACAACACCCCACTTACCCCAATGGAATGGTTATTGATAATCCAATTCCTCTTATGCTATTAGAAAAATGGGATTTTTTTTTTGTCTCCTATTTTCCTCTTCCTTTTCGAGGAGTTGAATTGATTTAATTAAGTTTATGGATCCTCCTTTTACACTTGAGCACAATGACTCGGATCTTGGTCACTTCATCCTATTTACTTAAGAATAACTCTAATATATATATATATATATATATATATATATATATATATATATATATATATATATATATTATATATATATATATATATATAATATATATAGATATATATATCAATTACCACTTTATCGGTGAACTTTACGTCGACCGAGTAGATGCCATGTGTCCCAATTGTGATGGGTCCCATTCCATATTCATATCTCTGGAATTTATAAAGAATCACCATGTCAAATAGGTACAACTTGGTGGTCCCCATCATCCACCCATTAGATATGACAATCATGAGCCGATCGGGGAGATCGATGGTCTACATGGGGGTGCCCACCCGGTGGACATCACAAGGGGTGGGGTCGACCAAGATCCCAACCGTTTGTTCCAAAATCTTGATCAGCGGTGTGCATGAGAGTGGGGGAACAAAATGTGTATTTTGACCTTCTCATCATTTGATCTATCTCTGGGATCGATTGTGACACCCCTTCATCACATTTTCAAAAATCTATGTAAGGGGTGGCACAAGCTAGTATCTAGTTTTCGCAAAACCACCAGCAGGATTGTTGAAATGTGCTTATGAAATGGTGGGGCCTGTCCCTTTGGCATCATCCCCAATGTTGGCCCACCACGTCATCCTAACACACTCCTCGACTACTCCTTTTCACAACTCCTAGATTGGGCCACTGGGACACATCACTGGGGTCCTACCATCTCGGGGACTCCTCTCAACTACTTCCATTAAACCTTCTAGGAAGGCACCTCCGAGATATGTCATCTCGATCCATACCATCTTAATGAATCCTATGTGATATTCCTTATTATCAAATATTGGGGCCTCATTACCATACTTACGTGGGTTGATGGGCCTTACCTCCACACACCCTTGCTTTAGGTTGGCCCACGAGGTTACAATTCCACAAAATATTGTGTTGAGTCATCCCTACCACTCCTCATTGCATTTGTTGCACCTTTGGGTTGGGATCTCCGGAACACATCATCTATATCCATAGCATCCTAGTAACCCTCTCGATAAGCCTCTTTTAAACATCCAATAAAGGACTTACAAAACACATCATCTCAATCCCTACCTCCTGGTGACTCTCCTGACTACTCCCTTTTGAACCTATGGGATTATGATCTCAGGGATGAACTTTCATATGGGATCCACTTTGGCCAATGAAAAAACTTCCCATCTTTAAGTTGTGAGCCCAACTGGCCCAATGCCCCGTCAACCCTATCATTCCTTTGCATTGTAAAAATAGACCTCTAGGATGTGGCCTCTAGGCCATGTCACCACTTCATTCACCCAATTGTGATAAGGAAAAATCTGGGCGTCCAATCTAGGACATCCAAGACGATGCTTTTATCAAGATTATTAGATAAGGTTTATTCCACCAAGGCTATAATATTAAGCCTCAGCCTCCCTTTTTCACAACATAACTCATAGAAGATTCTTGCCATGACCCAATTCGGTAAATCGTTATAAACCTCGAGATATGTGTTCGGTCCTAAAATCGGTGGTTTTCATGATGACTTCTCCCCTTCTGCACCCATTTCCTTTCACTAGCCACTTCAACCATTACTTGGCTATGATGGTTCCTTGAACGTCTGGATATGAGCCAACAATTACTTATGGGCCTTGAGGCTTACTAAAGCACCCACTAGTGCTATCCCTCTCGAGCTTATGCTAGTGCTATTGAGCCTCTGTTTTTTCCATATTTTCATAATTTTTGCTAAATAACTCTATACCTGTACTAAGTGTTTATAATCATTATTATTCTTTTTACGCATTATTAGGTTATTCTTTAGAGGCATCTAGAGATGATAGTTGTTGATCTATGAACTATTCTCATTTTGTTAATTTTAAGAGTATTTAATGTGAAAAGTCATTAATGTTAGGCTCTTTTGTGGTAGGTGCTAACATTCCTGTACTAGCAGTTCCTGTACAAGTTGTGCTTGCACCAACATTTTTGCACCAACTATTCCTGCACTAGCTGTTCTTGCACCAGCATTCCTGTACTAGATGTTCTTGTACGAGTAGTGCAAAGCGATGTTTTCAACTTGGAATGTTGTTTTCTAACATGTTTCAGGGCTTGGGTATATTACATCAACACCATCTATTGTTGTAACGGTTATGCATGGTTCAAATAAGATATCGAGGGATGTTTGCTTCGGTCATTTAAATAACTTATTAGAAATTCAACTGAACAAGTATTTGTAGATATTAAAAGTGATGCTATTGTGAAGTAATGAAGATATTGTGAGTGGATTGTGGTGGAGGCAGAGGAGACCTCGAAGAAGGAACTCCAGAAAATCCCTAGGACCTTTTCAACAAGGATAACGTCTATTGGAAGGATGACGCATTCCCATTGGGGGGCCCACTTGCATTTACAGGAATGAAATTGTGGTTGTGGACATATATAATTTTGTTGCTGTAGACATTTCATTCTAGAATACCATATTGATCTTGCAATTCACCACTTGGCACAAGATGAAGTGAATGTTAAGGATCTAATTTTTGGAGGAGCATGTGGAGCTTGTTAACATATTATGAGATTTATCACATGAAGACATTCGAAATCTTGCGCATCATACAATTTTTTATAGTATGATTTTCTAGACAGTGTTACTACAATCACATACAAAATTCTGAAGCGATTGATGTTTCTTTGATGAGGGTGATAACTTCACTTAATTATTACTAGGATAACTTAGGCTATGCTGATCTTAACGCCCACAGGTGAATTGTCAAATAGATGGGTTAGACCAGCCATTACTGGGTCGTGGAAATGCCATGGTTGAGAAGGACCACTGCGTGAAGGGTAGATGTTAAGGTTCGAGCCTCAAATTCAGATGTTGGCAGCCAAAAAGAGCTAAGGTTGAACGATTTGAATATTTCTGCTATTAGAGATTGGTTGATAGTTTTCCCAGATGTCCCATGGCATCTCAATGTCAGACATCGCAAGGGGCATAATTTCTAACTGTTTTATTAATTCTTATGGTCGTGTTATCTTCCAACGTTAGTTAGATATGATTTTTTTGTTTCAGGATCGATTTGTTTTGAATGACCATGCTAAAATTATAAGTGTAGATCCAATTAAGGAGGGGTGGCATTGCTTCTATAAAACAGAGGATTGCACACCTAGAAAATTAGCTGCTGAGCTACCAATTTCTCAGATTCAGATTCAGGTTTGACATTGCAAAACAAGGGAATTAGATATTGTTGTGCAGGAGGGGAGGAGCTGTGCACCAGGGGGATGATCCCTGGAGGGGACCACTAAAGCTAGTGCTGCATCATTCCATAAATTCTATAAAAGTACTTTTATATGAATTTATTTGGCATTTGATTCTAAGTTCTTGCTTCTCCTAAATGTTTTAAGACTATGATTTGAATTGCTGCAAGGGCAATGAGCTGGGTGGTTGGTTCCACCAGCCAGTCTGCTACCCCATTACCCTCAGAATTCTTCTACATTTTATTTTAGCTGCATGGTGTGAGTGTGACTCAAGATAGCACTACAATTTCAATTCACACCTCTTCATTTTAGTTATTCAAATTTCATTCCATAGTTTATTATTCATTTCTAGTTCAATGATATCGTTGCTCTCCTGGAATGTATATTTGTGAAGGTTGAGATGAGGTAAAACAACGAATGCTTTACTGCATTTCTTAATTCCATTATAAATTAAAGTGTGATGTTTTCCCTCATCCCATTTGCTGCGTACAAGGATAAACTGGTTTATTAAATAATTCTTTAACTCATTATGCACTATGACTGATTCCTGCAATTTGAAGAAATATTTAAAAGCTTAAAGAACAAATGCCAAGACCAGCTTGAGGGGAGACCACCTTGTATTTCCTTAGAAAAGTAAGATTGCTCACATAATTATTTTATTATAATTGATGGCTCCACATATTATATTGAATATTTCTGTGTTGCAAGGAAAGTGTTTAATGATTAGGGCGAGCTCAAGAACAACAAAAAATCCACTTATCTTATTTGTCTCTACTGCACACTTTTAAATATTGAATTGTTTACAAAGAAGTAGTGTATAAATAATTTAGATTTCTTTCAAATAATTCTATGATTTTTGTAGATTAGTTGGAATGAAGTTTCTTTACGATTTCTAGTTTTACTTCATGCTTTTCATCTTTGCAATATAGATTCATCTTTTAAGAGGTTTTTTCATTCTTTATTTCTTGAATCTCTTTCTTTTGAATGGGGCCTACATTCCCTTGTCCGCTAGACAACTAAGGAAGACTTACTACAGGAGTCAACTCAACCCAGAAGAGGATCCAGAAGTAGATTCCCAGAGTGTGTTTACTTTGCGTTCGAAGAGTCTTGTTCATTTTGTTCCTGAATGATGCCCTTTTGAATTTCTTGCAAAAGCTTGGTTTTTATTTGGCAGATCCATGAGATTGTATTCAAGCATATATTGTGCTATGCCTCTAAGTCTACTTACCTGGATTGACAAATTAAATGTTGGTGTAAATCTTACATTTATACTGCCCGACAAGTGCCACTCTTCTCTATTCCATGAGATTCATGAGGTACCATGAAGGCCACATGAAGATTGGCATTCCTCGAAGGGAAGGAGAAGTCCTTTTGAGGGTTTGAATATAGGTATGTGCCTTATGGACAAGGGTATAATGGTAAAGTTCTCAGCCCTCAAGCATTCCCCATTTAGGGATAGAGAATTCCAGGCATGATTGCATTGGTGGAATTTTTTCCACTACCAACTAAGAACTTACAGTGAACTCCCAAAGGGCCTCCAATTCTCAGGGGGATTTGGCTACTAGTGATGACACACAACCATCCCTCTTGGATGAGATACTATCACCTTGAAACACCATGGATACTATCAACCATTTGGGAAATAAGTAGGCATATCCCCTCTATGCTAAGATATTCCACAGGTCGAGCCTTCCAACCTAAAGAGGATCAACCACTATGCAATGAAATTTAATTCCTCTTATGAGGTTGTGCCCTACTCAAGAGTGCACATAGCTCCTTTGGACCAAATCTTGGTAAAGTGAACATGCCAACTCAATACTAGGGTACTTGTCATAATAGGCTAAAGAAGGTCATCATGTAAAATCATAGATTATTAAGTTGACTAAGAGAAATTACCCCGATATTATACAATGCAATGTAAAAAACAAGAAGGGATGGTAACCAATACCTTCAACACACTGCATGTAGACCCTGTCAACACAGTTAGTCTTCAATGTAACCATCAAACTATAATTAAAAGAAGTGATTATATTAAGTATTACTACAATATAAATGACATTCTTGCATGGTATTATAGTTCCCTTAAATATTGCATATCATATTAGTCATTCATGGGAATAATAAGAACACAATCCATGTTCATTACATTTAAATACACCATTTGAATCCATAAATGCAAACACATGTTCATTAGCATTATAAATAGATAAGAACACTTATCTTGGAATGTTTTTGGAAACTGAATCTAGGACTATGATTCTCCACCCAACCATGGATAGTTGTAGCCATTTATCACTTGCAACTATCACCCCCAAGCCAGATTCTAGAGATTGAGGGGTCTTCCTTAGAGGATTAAAGCACCAACTATCATCTAAAATAGGGACTCTAGAGGGCCTCCTTCCTCCACCCACCATCCAATCAATAGTTAACCAATATATAGGGAATCCATAGGCCAACTACCTCCACCCTCTATTTTTTAAATGGTATCCAACCAATACATTTAGGGAATCCAAAGGCTTGTTGCCTCCACCCAAAATATCAAGGGAGTCCAGAGAGCATGTCTCTACCCTTAATACAAAACATAGTGTTTCCACCCAACTTTGGGAATTTAAAATCCACTATAAACCAAACAACAAGAAAGGCTCCAGATATCCCCCCTTTAGGAATCTAAGGAATTACCCTCCACCCTAGCCATCAAGGGAATCCAAAGAAATACCATATCTACCATCTAGCTATACAGGGAATCAATATGACATTGTTCCTCACCTAGGAGAGACCTTCTTCCTGCCAATATTTTTCAGTTGAACTAAAATCAATGTGTTCCTTCTTTGCCTATGAGTCTCCCTTGATTTTCCTCCTCCTCTACTCCATTCGCTGAATTATGATCAAATACCTATTCAAATCCATGGCTGCCCCTCCCCCAGTTCTCGAACCCTTCAGAGGTAAATTTGCTTCCTTTTTCCCCAGTTGTCTGCACAACATCCCAGTTCCATAAATTTATTGTCCTTTCTGCCTTGTAAGTGTTTCCAAGGTAGCATGGCCTTGTGTACTTCTCTTGTAGCCCAATTAAATTTAGAAAACTAGTCCATTTTTTTTCTCTACAAAGGCTAATTCTATTAACTGAAAAGTAAAATATTTTTACAAGGAGTTGAGGCCTCAGATGAAATTACCCAAGAGCACTCAACCCAGCAAAACTACCCCAGTATAGGTAGAACCAGTTTAAGAGAACTTGAGAATAGAAGTAGAAACTAGAGATAGACCAGCATGACATAAGAAGGGACCCGAAAGAAAAACAGATATATTCCATAGCTACCCAGAAGATCTTTGGTATGCCACTGTCCGAGAGGCCTAACAACACCATCTGTCTGTAGATGCTGAACCGAAGCTGCCTTCAAAACTGCCTGAAGTTGATCATATGAAACACCAACAAGACCAAAAAAGAGTGGGTAGGCCCAGGTGGCTTTATTCTGCCATGTCCTCACTTGGTAGCTCCTCCCCAAGCTGACACGTAATGCCCGTTCGCACAACATCGTTCCCTGCTTTCTCACCCTTTGTGAGCGCCATGGAGAGATCAGTGGCATTGAAGTTACCTTCCCCATCCACCGGGACCATGGCCTCAGGAGGCAGAGTGGTGAGAGGAGCAACTCCCCTGTCGAGCATTTTCCTTGTGCGATTCTCGGGGCTTCCCTCTACTGAAATCGGCTCACTGCTCTGAGAAGGCTCAGACGCTACACGTATCACAGGTTGAGGCTGGTTTTCTTCTTCAGAGAGGATAATAGTAATATGAGCGGTGATCATTGGCCTGTTGAGGTTACTCTGAAACTTAAAGTGAGTGGTCTGGAATGCATTGTTTGGAGTCTGCCTGCGAGCAGGGCTCAGTGGAGGCGAATCACTCGGAGAGGAGGGGATATTAATGGGATGCAGTCCAGGGTCCATAGAACCACTTGCCTTTGAACGCCTCTGACTACCATGGCGCGCCCGAACACCACTCCTCATACTTTGTCAAACCATGATGAGATGAAGAAGGGGAGGCACAGTAAGACCAGGGGCAGGACAATAAGACAGCTCAGGGAACCACTTCAATCACTGACAACAGGCCTTAGAGAATGAAGAGGGCAGCACAAATTGATCCTTAGGGTAAATAGAGATCTCAGCATAATAAGACCTCAGACCAGAGGGTAGGGAGCAGGCAGGAAACTTGCCTCTGTGACCGAAGACCCACTTTATGCCAAGACCCGCAGTAAGCCAGAGCCTGGAGCATGAAGGTTGAGCATAAATTGTGGTGAGGATGAACCAGAGTGCCATAATTATAATGACCACTGCTTCTCCTTGGACGACGCGAGCCATTAATACATAGATCTTACCAAATCCACCTCTCTTAAGGTTATCCGTCTTGCGCTAGATGAAATCCTAGGATGCCATGCTGATCTGCAGCTAGCAGTGCCATGGCTGTCCTTTAATCATTAAGGGCATTATAGATCATTAATGTCACCCGCATCCGAGTAGAAAACTGGTCCATTAAAAACAAACTCACCAACCTTTAATGGTTGTCAAAAACAGTTCAAATTTCCTTCTCAAGGAAACCTTATATGTCCTAAGAAAGAAACCTCCCCAACCTCTTGGATACATGTCCCTTTTGACTCAACCCATTTTATTATATTTTGTAAAAATATTTACATTGCATTTCAAGAGGAAACCAGGTTGCGATTGTCACATAGAATCTCTCGGTGGTACTATAAGTATTTATGTAGCACTATAGAATGTCCTTCTAGCAATGTAATGTTCTCCATATCAATACAAAAATTATCCACAACAATGTAACATTCTAAAAAACACTACATGGTTCTCTACAATAGTGCAACATTCTCAACAATGATATAAAATTTATCCATAGTGTAATGTTCTCTATAGGAATGCAAAAGTTTTCCACATCACTTTAAGGTGTATGAAACATTTCCAAACATTCTCCCACTTATCATATTCCTTGTAAGTATAAAATGGAGAAAACATCAAACTAAACTCTAGTTGTTAAGGTTTAGAAGGCTCATTCACTCACAACACCACTTAAATTTTTCTATGCTCACTAGTTTAGTTAATGTATCTGCAACATTTCGTAAAGTGTCAAATTTCTCAAGTATCACCTTTTCATCCTCTACCATGTCTCTAAAAAAATGGTATTGGATACCTATATGTTTTTTCCTTGCATGAATGGTTGGAATTTTAATTGGACAAATGGAAACATTACTATCACTTCGAATTGTGATATATTTCTAACTTAACTTTATTTATGAAGAAAGTTTCATAAGCTAGATAACCTCCTTATAGGCATGAGTAGCTACTATATATATTATACCTTTGCAGTAAAAAATGCAACAATAGCATGTCGCTTTATCATCCAACTCACTACTCCACCAAATAAATGAAACATATAACCACTAACTCAAGACTCCCACTACTTTGAAAATTTCTTGTCCTCTTTTGGCTATTCCACTATGGGAGAAGGATTAACTTCTCCAAAAATAAGATTTATTTCATACAAAACTTTTGTAGCAATAGGATCCCAAATCTTGTAGCCTTCCACACCAACACCATGTTGGAATCACAATTGTTGTTAGACTAAAACCTACTGACATTAGTCTTTGCTGCAATTGTTAGAGTTAGGATCCACGAAAGGTGGCTAGTTAAAGTTGTGAAACACACGAGGAGAGCTAAAACCAATGTCCATCAATTTCCCCTCCAACGTGAGCTGGGTGATTTTTGAACTCAAGATATGTTGCTCTAAAACAACTTGTTGGATTACCTTCAACGCCTTTGTTTGCAATGCCAAGCTTCACTTTTGCTGCTCCACAACTTGAATTAATTTTTCAACCATGAATAATTGCTTCAGAATTACAGCTTTAAGCCAAAATATTCCAATGAATGCCACAAATCGAACTTCAGGTCAAAGTTCATAGTTTCCAACACAAGTTCTGAAAGTGCCTTAAGTCCTTATCAACCTAGGTGAAATTGTGCCATCAAATAGAGCCTAAGGAAGTGTTGATCTAAGTCTCAAGCAGGTATATAATGACCAAACTACAAAACTATTAGGGCACTTACCTAAAGACCTCAACAAAATCTTGAGATAATACTTCAGATTTGGCTATGGAATAAACTTCAAGGCCTAGTCTTAAATAGGACAAAAATCTTGAACAAAGGGATAAAGGATACGATTGAGTAGGCTTTAGATGAGCATAAGATAGCCCTAAAATTCACAACAAACCTCATTAATCAACATTAGAAAGGAGATGAATAGGTTGCCTTAAAGAATGAATGTTTCGGTATAAATTAGTCCTTTAGGAACGACCATTCTCTATAAAAAATCCAAGAAGGGTCAAGACCATGTACTAAAGGTTAGAATATAAGCCAAAAATCAATGGCATAGTGTTTCAACAAAATTGTTCCTTAAGAGGGCCGAAAGCCTCAGACAAGTTGCTTGTAGGCTTTCTCTCAACATTTTTCTTAGATTTAGAACCACAGAGAGAAGAAAAACGTTTTTCATGAAATTACCTCAGGGAATGTGAAAATATAGTCTCAGAAGAAGGGGTCAAATTGCCTCAAGATCAGCTTGGTATCCAACAAAAAATCCATGCCCAAAAGATATAAAATTTAAACCCTACAACCATTCAAAACTCGACCTATGCTCCAAATGCACTTTATACCTAGCCCATAAATTTTAGTGAGAAATTTCAGAAGATATACATTGAATTGTGTCTACTTTTGGAGTATCTAAGAGCCTTTTTATATAGTTCAAAGGGGTTCAAAGTGGTCTGTTAAGGGAAGCCAACTCGAACAAAATTTTGGAGGGAAGTCGACCCGATTTGAATTTAAAATTTTCATTTTGGAGCCAAAATCTTTAAGGTATTTAAGGTTGACATTAATAAAATATTTGATAATAAAATTCCCTTTTGACCTTGACTATGATAGGCACAATTTAGTTTAATTTTCGTATATAAACAAAAATTTCTTGTAGCGCCCCATGACCAACAAATGGGGTTTCAATTTTAAGAAGCCATATCTCATCAATCGAGAGGACTCATGTGACATGACATGAAGCATTGGAATCTGCCTCTTTTATAGGAAGAGAGTTTATGTTCCTAAATCAAGTAAAATGAGGAATTTGATATTAAAAGAGACATAATGTTCCATATGTTAGACAACTAGGATACCAGAAAACCATTATGGTTATAAATAAGAAATATTTTTAGCCATTCATGAAGAAGGACATATAATGGAATTCCAAAGGGTGAAGGATGAGCATGGATATCCAATAGGTTTGCTACAACCATTTCCAATTTAAGAGTGGAATTGGGAGCTAGTCACCATTGAATTAATCATCAAGTTTTCCATAGTTGTGAGACAACATGATAATTTAACCAAGGCTATACATTTCATTCTAGTAAAGTTGAATCAAAAGGTAGCCAACATTGTAGAGATTTACATGAAATACATTCCTAGGTTGCATCGGGCATCCAAGGAAATTATGTGAGAATGATATTCCAGGTTTACCTCAAAATTTTGGAAGGGGTTGTTCAAGGGATTTAGCAAAAATTTGAACCTCAATACAAATTATCATCCACATATAGATGTGAAAGAAAAATGAAAATCATGTAATTAAGGATATGATAAGAATGCATATGATGAGAAATACATCTAAATGGGAAGAGTATTCACATTTAGTTGAATTCAAATAAAACAATGGGTGTTAGGAATAATTGAAAATGAGCCTATTTGAAGCATTGTATGGAAAATGGTATAAGAATCTAGGCAACTAGGAAAATCTAGTAGATAGAGTGGTGCTTGTGTGAAAGATGCTCAAGGAGATGGTAGAGAAAATCATTAAAATCATATATAATTTGAAAGAGTCATAAGATATCTAGAAAAGCTATGGAGACAAGGGTAGAATAGTCATAGAATTATAAGTGGGTGAACATGTATTCTTGAAAGTGAAGCCAAAGAGAAGTTCACTAAAGTTGGGAAGCTACATTAAGTTGGCACCTAGATTTTGTAGAACTTCAAGATATTGGATAGAATGGGGCCAATTGTATATATGTTTACATTTCATATATCTTTACAAGTGTGTAATTATTTTTTTGTGTATTTATTGAAAAAATAGGTACATGATCCCTAACCATGTCATTTATTAGACTATGTTTCATATAATGCATAAGGGAATTTTAACATAGATCTAGTGTGCATCGTGGAGCAAAAAGTCAAGGTGTTGTAGAATAAATGTGTTATGTAGGTAAAGACCTAGTCACGACCTGTTACATCCTTGAGGATACAACATGGGATCTAAAAGATTCCATGAGGGAGATATTGTTATGCTCTTGACCTGCGAGAAATTATAGAATACCATAAATGAGAAGAAAGATAGTCCAGAACACAGAATAAAATCGGGAAAAAAATAATTATTTTATTATTCATAAATAGATTCAATGTTCACTTGCCTCTTCGAGGGGCAACCTCCAACAGAGCAAAACTCAATTACATAAGACTCGATGATATTTCCTTTACTAACTAAGACTATTTATAGCTAAATGACATCCAAAACCCTAACTACTAGTGGTCCCTTGAATAACATGGGTTAACCACTTTATTTATTAACCATGGCCCATTTACAATTAACTGTGGTCCCTTTTCTCTAATGTGAGTCAACCACTTACAATTATTAATGAAGGATTTATTTAATCTCTAACTAACTATGAATATGACTCGACCCATTGGGCTTATTACATAAATAAAGGGGTTAGGGTTGGACCCTAACATACCCTCCTCCATCAAAAGCAACATTGTCCTCAAGGATGAACCTGCGGGAACTGCTGAAGAATAGTGGTTGGTTCCCAGGTCGCATCTTCTAGAGAGGTGTCTTTCCATTTAACGAGGAATTCCTTGATCGTGAGGCCACGGATATGTCTTTCACGGGTGTTGTACCTTAAGAAACAAATTTCCTAGCTTTGGAGAAATTGTGCTTAAGACAATAATGATTATTGTTTTTTGTCACTTATTTTTCATTTTATTGTTTGTTGTGTACTCAAATGAAGGACCTGGGAAACTTGGTATTTAACCCTTAATACATGTATGACCAGAAGATCTTAGAATGCCATTTGTTGCTAGATACAAATGATGAATGAAGAAAGCTTAAAGGGGAAGTTTAATGCTGGTCTTTCACAAAAACTACTATTTGTAACTTAGAAGAATTATGAAAATGAGAATTGAATCATAGACAATATGCTGCTTAACACATAAACTATTATCTGTGACTCTTGGAGAAGTTAAAGATAATATGATGGTCTTTCATAGAAACTATTATCTATAACTTAGAAAGGAAAGTGAAAACTTCAAGTATAGGAGCGCTCTTTTAAGGAATTTTAACTTTATCTACATAAGTAAATAAAGACCTGCAACTTCATTCTATACTTGAAAGAAGAAAACATAAGATGACACATAATAGAGAGGGTTACAAAATTATACCCAACAATTCATGGAAACTTTTGATTCTTTCATTAATCAACAATTATATTAGAAATATAGTGGCCTAGTCTTTGGGTTCTCCAAAGTTCGAACCACCAACCCTTTCTTTGTAAATTTTCCTCTTTTTATACATTGTGTAACAGTTGTTGATTTCTAAAACTACCCAAATTATTTAATTGTTTCTCTAACTATATGAAGTAAAAACTATTACAGAATTTTATAGAGGGTACAAGACACCTCAAAGAACATGAAATAATAGGAACATCACTGAATTCAGAAGAGGACGATAACTGTTGGCTTGCTCTGTTAAATTGTTGCTGAGTTCCTCTGTATATTCCCTAATGATGTTTAATTTGTTTAGCCGTAATGAAATATGTTTAGCCTGTGTAATCCTCAGCTTACATATTTATCGGGCATTTTGATTGGAAAAAATACAAAAAAACATACCCGATTGTCTTCCTCTTCAGCTTCGGCTCTAACCTTAATTTCCAACTTTACACAGGGAAATTAACATGAACCTTTGATTAATAAAAAACTCAAAAGAGTTAATCTTGCTTTATAAATTTGTCAAATCCGCCCATTCAGCGCGCCATCGCAGATTGTAATCGGGCCTTTCGCATGATATATCACCACAAAACTTAACTTTACACACCCTTAAGCCACATAACTATGGTGATATTGGACTTATGCATAAATCCTTCATATTTGCACTTTTTCTATTATATACCTTTTATAATAGAAATATTCTATAAAACATGATTTTTTCTTTTAACACAGGCTCTGCACAACTATCGAGGCATAACTTTTCCGTCAATATAGAACTTGCTCGATATATCCCCACTATAGATCTACGCTTAGTGGATCATACGGTTTACAAAGATTTCGGGTGGGACATAAGACCGAAGAATACCTACCCAAAATGGGTGGTTTTCTCTCTTCACCCAGTGGCTTTATATCAAACGATAAGTGGGATTGGGTGAGCTCCACTAAAAACCACTTACTTTTTTTGCTCTGCCCGAAATCCCGCTTGTAACTTTAAATCCGCCTTGCAGACCCGTCAGAATTATAAAACACAATATATAGTTTTCGAGTTCGGATTGCTGTCGCAAATTGAAATTGACGTTTTCAATTGATGTTTGAATTCAAACCTTGCGATATTGCGGACCCTCTGGACTTATAAAGCATACCATATATTAACTATCGGATCTGACCCATCGCAAATCGCAATCAGCATACCATATACATATATATAAAGTGTGATGATCGTGGACCAGCCAGGACTTTACAACAAAATATATATATATATATATTTCAGGTCCGCCATCACAAGTTGCAATCGACAGAACCCAGTATCCATAACTCTGTGGTGCGGCGGACCCGATGGGACTTTAAACCATGATGTATATACATTTCGGGTCCGGCCTTTTAACACTTGTTTCTTTTGCAATTCTACTATGAAATAAATAAATACTTCATGTGTTTTAGACTTTGCTAGGGGGTAAAAAATATAAAGAAGTTTCATTGAGGTGAACCCCCGATACTGCTATATATAATAAATAAAGCTAAAAACACAACATAAGCTACAACATCTGGCTCCAACTAGGGATAGTGCCTCTGCCACAGAAGCACTAAGAACCACAAATTAGTGCCTTCTCCATTGGGCATGGAGTCATATATTGCTTCACCAAAATTAATTGTGTGAAGATTTTGTACATTGAACCCACGCCAATATCTACAGTGATAAAATGCTTGTTGAGAATCATAGATCAGTAGCCTTAGTTGGGCATGGAGTCCAAAATTGTGAAACCCCTAAAATTTAACAATCGAAACCTAACAATCTTGAAGTCTGACACCTCTGCAAACCAGTTTCCAACTAGGAAAGTCACCCTTATTCATCAAAAAACGATTAGACTAAAGAACTGCAACTAGAAACCAAATTCTCAACACATGAGCTTATTTATGTACAAGTTCCTACATATGCATATGATTGATCTCCATCAGGTGAAGTCAATCTTCCAATGGTACTAGGTTAGTATTTGAGTGCTTAATCTAGAACCATTCTGCCAATGAATCTTTAAAAACCAATTCATTCTGAGTTTCTCCTAAGTTCCATGATCCTGAATGTGTTCATCCTGTGAAACCTTCCCTGAGTCAACAACCACATCAGTGGGGTTAGAAAGCCTTTCAAGAGGAATAAGTCCCTTTGGAAAAATATTATCCTTCAATTGAAAAATCTTTGGATTAGCTATTGTATCTTTTGAACCACTAATATCTGCAACTTCTATTGTTTCTTATTTATCCTGATCAATTTTTATGCCCTGAAACTCCTCAACTATAGTAAAAAATTCTTTAATCACTAATCATCTTCAAAAGCTTGCCAATTTTTAACATTATCAAGAACAAAGGGTCTGTGTCTCATCCCTACCTCATAGCATAGCCTTCGATTAATAGGAGACTTGAAAGTACTAGTAGCCATAGCCAATGAATCTGCTAATCTATTTTCATTTCTTGGAATTAATTGAATGTTAAAAGCTTCAAAAAAGTTCTCAATCAAATCTCATACATCATTTCTGTATACCCTAAGCTTAGGGTTCTTTTTTTGGAAATTCATATTTATTTTCTTGTAATTAGTTTTAAGTCTCCAAAAGAAGAAATTGACTTAACTCCCATTTGTTTAGCTGTTTGTAGAGCAATAATCAAGGACTCATATTTTGCCACATTGTTTGTTGCCTCGAACTCTAATTTGAAAGAAAAAGGGAACATATTACCTCCAGGTGCAATTAGAAGAAAACCAACACCTATTCCTTCCTTGGAATAAGCTCCATTAAAGAAGCATTTCCACACTCCTTCAATTTGCAGCTCTGTAATTACATTGGCTGAAGCAAGCTGCTTCTAATTATCTTCAGTCAGCTCTGCATTATCATACAGTGTGAAACAAGAAAAATCATCCTTCTCCTAGCTATATACAAGTAAATTACTTGCTTCATTTATTGTAATTATTTTTACAAATCTAGTTTCTCTGTACAATCTCCTCTATTCCCCACCAAAAATCGGTATAATAGCATATGTAAATTCTAGTTTCAAAACACCAACCAATTTAGCCCCCTAGGACCTAAATAGAAGCATTCTAAATCTAGTAGGGATATCTGCTACTCCTACATCCACGACCAAGCTTCTTGCTGGAATTTGGGCTAGTGACATTACCAGATCCTTAATAACCCTCGGACACTTGGCTTTGTTCAAATCAAAAGAATACAAGTCCCTATAAGGTTTGGTAACTTGTAGATTTAGTTGCTTCATTATTGACAAAGGCATAATATTGTGTGAAGCTCTCAAATCAAACATACAATTATGTAAGAGGAAATCATGAATCAATAAGGAAATATAAAAAGGAGGCATTGAAGAATCTACTTCCTCTACATGTAGACCAAAAACCACTATTGGTTTATCGTCTTGCATATTTATAGTGTCATTTATACTCTCACTTTCTTTTAAATTAATAAACTCAGCAATCTCCTTTTGATAAATAGGTGTTTTTGCCAACTTTGTAAGGGGAACTTGTATTCTTACCTTTTCCAACTCCTTAGTAAGACTAAACAAGTGACCCTGTTTAGCAGTCCTTTCATTCTCATCTTCACCTTTCTTCATGACTAGAATTACTTGAGAACTGAATCATAGACAATATGCTGCTTAACACAGAAATTACTATCTGTGACTCTTGGAGAAGTTAAACATAATATGCTGGTCTTTCATAGAAGCTATTATCTATAACTTAGAAAGGAAAGTGAAAACTTCAAGTATAGGAGCACTCTTTTAAGGAATTTTAACTTTATCTACATAAGCAAATAAAGAACTGCAACTTCATTACTATACTGGAAAGAAGAAAACATAAGATGACACATAAAAGAGAGGGTTACAAAATTATACCCAACAATTCATGGAAAATTCTGATTCTTTTATTAATCAACAATTATATTAGGAATACAGTGACCTAGTCTTTGGGTTCTCCAAGGTTCGAACCACTAACCCTTTCTTTGTAAATTTTACTCTTTTTATACATTGTGGAACAGTTGTTGATTTCTGAAATTGCCCATATTATTTAACTGCTTCTCTAACTATATGAAGTAAAAACTATTACAGAATTTTACAAAGGGTAAAAGACACCTCAAAGAACATGAAATAACAGGAACATAACTAAATTTAGAAGAGGACGATAACTGCTAGCTTGCTCTGTTAATCCGTTGCCGAGTTCCTCTGTATATGCCCTAATGATGTTTAATTCATTTAGCCATAATGAAATATGTTTAGCCTATGTAATCCTCAGCTTACATATGTATCGGGCATTTTGATTGGCCAAAATACAAAGAAAACATACCTGATTGTCTTCCTCTTTAGCTTTGGCTCTAACCCCGATTTTCCACTTTACATAGCGAAATTAACGCGAACCTTTGATTAATACGGAAATCAAAAGAGTTATTCTTGTGTTATAAATCTGTCAAATCCGCCTGTTTAGCTCTCCGTTGACTTCCATCACAGATCACAATCGGCCCTTTCACGTGATATATCACCACAAAACTTAACTTTACGCACCCTTAAGCCGCATAACTATGGTAATATTGGACTTAGGAATAAATTCTTCATATTTGTGCTTTTTCTATTATATACCTTTTATAATAGAAATATGCCATAAAACATGCTTTTTCCGCTTTTAACATAGGCTTCGCACAACTATTGAGGCATAAATTTTCTGCCGATATAGAACTTGCCCGATAGATCCCCACCATAGATCTATGCTTAGTGGATTAGACAGTCTACAAAGATTTCAAGTGGGACATAAGCCTAGAGAATACTCGCCCGAAATGGGCAGTTTTTTCTCTCCACCTAGCTGCTACATGTCAAATGATAAGTGGGATCATGTGAGCTCCACTAAAAACCACTTACCATTTTTGCTCCGCTCGAAATCTCGCTTGTAACTTTAAGTCCACCTTTTCATATGCCTTGCAGACCCGCTGAAATTATAAAACACAATATATAGTTTTTGGGTTTGGATCACCATCGCAAATTGCAATCGATATAATATATATATATATATATATATATATATACACACACCATAATATATATCTATATATAATATATTATATATATATATATATAATGATATATATATAATATGTATATATATATAATATATATAATATATATTATATATAATATATATATAATATATATATATATATATATAGATAAATATATATTATATATAATTATAATATATATATTCGAGTCCGCCATCGCAAGTCGCAATTGGCAGAACCCAATATCCATAGCTCTGTGCTGTGGTGGACCTAACAAGACTTTAAACCATGATGTATATAACTTTCAGGTCTGGCCCTTTGACACTTTAACACTTGTTTCTTTTGCGATTCCACTATGAAATAAATAAATACTTCATGTATTTTAGACTTTGCAGGGGGGTAAAAATATAAAGAAGTTTCATTGAGGTGAACCCCCGATAGTGATATATCTAATAAATGAATATGAAAACACAACATGAGCTACAACATCTGGCTCCATCTGGGAATAGTGCTTCTACCACAGAAGAACTAAGAACCATAGACCAGTGCCTTATCCATTGTGCATGGAGTCATATATTTCTTCACCAAACTTAATTGTGTGAAAATTTTGTATAGTGAACCCACACCAATATCTGCAGTGATAAAATACTTATTGAGAATTGTAGATCAGTAGCCTTAGTTGGGCATGGAGTCTAAAATTGTGAAAACTGTAAAATTTGACAACTGAAACGTGACAATCTTGAAGTATGACACCTCTGCAAACCAGTTTCCAACTAGGAGGTCACCCTTATTCATGAACTAATGATTAAACTGAAGAACTGCAACTAGAAACCAAATTCTCAACACATGAGCTTATTTATGTACAAGTTCCTCCATATGTACATGATTGATCTCCATTAGGTGAAGTCAATCTTCCAATGGTACTAGGTTAGCATTTGATTTCTTAATCTAGAACTATTTTGCCAATGAATCTTTAAAAAACAATTCATTCTGAGTTTCTCTGAAGTTCCATGATCCTAAATGTGTTCATCCTGCGAAACCTTCCCTGAGTCAACAACCACATCATTGGGGTTAGAAACCCTTTCAAGAGGAATAAGTCCCTTTGGAAAAATATATCCTTCAATTGAAAAATATTTGGATTAGCTATTGAATCTTTTGAACCACTGATTTCTGCAACTTCTATTGTTTCTTCTTTATCCTGATCAATTTCTATGCCCTGAAACTCCTCAACTATAGTAAAAAATTCTTTAATCTGTTAATCATCTTCAAAAGCTTGCCAATTTTTAACATTATCAGGAGCACATGGTCTATGTCTCATCCCTACCTCATATCTTAGTCTTCGATTAATAGGAGACTTGAAAGTAATAGTAGCCACAGCTAATGAATCTACTAATCTATTCTCATTTCTTGGAATGAATTGAATGTTAAAAGCTTCAAAAAGGTTCTGAATCAAATCCCATACCTCATTTCTGTATGCCCTAAGCCTAGGGTTCTTTGTTTGGAAATGATTTTTTATTTTCTTGATAATTATCTCTGAATCTCCAAAAGCAGAAATTGACTTAACTCCCATCTATTTAGCTGTTTGTAGAACAATAATCAAGGACTCATATTATGCCACATTGTTGTTCCCTCGAAATCTAATTTGAAAGTAAAAGGGAACATATTACCTCCAGGCGCAATTAGAAGAAACCCAACACCTATTCCTTCCTTGGAATAAGCTCCATTAAATAAGAATTTCCACACTCCAGTTTGCAGCTCTGTACTTACATTGGCTAAAGCAAGCTGCTTCTGGTTATCTTCAGTCAGCTCTACATTATCATATAGTGTGAAACAAGCAAAATCATCCTTCTCCTGGTTATATACAAGCAAATTACTTGCTCCATTTATTGTAATTTTTTTTACAAATCTAGTTTATTTGTACAATCTCCTCCCTTCCCCACCAAAAATATTCATAACAACATATGCAAAATCTAGTTTCAAAACACCACCCAATTTAGCCCCCCAAGACCTAGATAGAAGCATTCCAAATCTAGTAGGGATATCTACTACTGCTACATCCATGACCACGCTTCTAGCTGGAATTTGGGCTAGTGACACTGCCAGATCCTTAATAACCCACAGACACTTGAATTTGTTCGAATCAAAAGAATACAAGTCCCTATAAGGTTTGGTAACTTGTATATTTAGCTACTTCATTACTGACAAAGGCATAATATTGTGTGAAGCTCCTGAATCAAACATACAATTATGTAAGAGGAAATCATGAACCAATAAGGAAATATAAAAAGGAGGTATTGAATAATCTACTTCCTCTACATGTCAACCAAAAACCACTACTGGTTTATCCTCTTGTAGATTTACAGTGTGTTTTATACTCTCATTTTATTTTAAATTAATAAACTCAGCAATCTCCTTTTGATAAATAGGTGTTTTTGCCAACTCTGTAAGGGGAACTTGTATTCTTACCTTTTCCATATCCTTGGTAAGACTAAGCGAGTGACCCTGTTTAGCAGTCCTTTCATTCTCATCTTCGCCTTTGTTCATGACTGGAATTACTTGAGGAATTGAAACAAGTTTCTCCAAAGGAATTTTTTCAATTTGATCTTGAGAAGACTCACCTTGAAGTATCCGTGTCTTGCCATTTGCGTTCTATTGCTGCTTTCCTTTATTTACTTGTTTTGCAGGTTGAGATTCTTGTGGAGTCGCCTTTGGTGAGGATGTTGAAACTTGTTGCTCACTTTCATTTTCTTGATTTCTTGATCTATTCCTCGATCTCAAGTCATACTTCTTATGTAGTTTAGCCTGCATAAAATCAGAAAATTGTTTCCAATATTCATCAATTTCGTTTTCATCATGAATGGAATCTGTTTCATCATATACATATTCTTGTCCTTCAATACCAAGTTCATCTTCATCTACTGCATATAACATAGAAATTTGATCTTTAGGTTGTTCTTCCCTAGGATCTACTCCTATATATAATGGTGCTTGAAATTGATTTAATCTTTTCCCTCCCTTTGCAGGATTTGCAAAGGTTGTCTTCTATATTGGGATTAAAGCTCTTACTATACTGTGTTTTATTTTGAAAATTCTTATTTTTTAGCTCTAATTTATTTACCTTATCTGACAAAGTTTTAAACATATCCTCCAATGCTTGACTTTGAGAGGATTCTATCTTTGCCTTTCTCTTGTCTTAGGTAGGTTGTGTCTTTGGTGCTTTTCCTACAAACACTAGATTTTCTTCTATCTCTAATGCATCTGTTTGGATCTGATCAAGGGTTGGAGATCTTCTTTCCCTTAATGTGAATCCAAAATTTGATTTAAAAGCCCCTGCAAAAGTTATTTTTGCACCAACAGGAGGAGGCTTAATCTCCACTGGGAGTCTATTGTACAATTTGTTAAATATTCTGACAAATTCGGCAACAGTTTCATCGGACTTCTTCTTTATGGCATTAAACTCTGTTAATGAATACCCATGGTCTCTTTTTTCTCCCTGTTTCTATATGAATAAATGTTCCATCTCTTCCCAAGAAGGAATAGAATTATTAGGAAGACCTTTAAACCATTTCCTTCCTTCTCCATCCAAGGACTGAAAACAAAGTCTGAGAATAACATCTAAATGTTCAACATTTAGGCTATCTGCAAAATTACAAAATACTGACACATGATTCTTTGCAGTTTGTTCATCTTCCCCTGTAAAAACGAGGAAGAATTTTGAGGTAATCCTATGGCATTTGATTAAATGGTTGTGGCAGTTGAAGGGGTGCATACCTATTCATCACGAATGCAGGTACTGCCATGTTTATTGAACCTTGATTACCAACAGATGTGGAACTTGACTTAGAAGTAAATGGAGTGTGCAGAGGTGGTAATGTGGATATTGTTTGAGGTTGAATGATTATAGCAGGTAAATGAAAAGTAACGGACTCTAAAGGTTTCTCTTTACAGTTAGGTTCTTGAAATGAAGATGATGAAAAAGATGACTCTTTATTAGATGAATGTTTGGATAAGTTACTGTCTGCTATAGACAATATAGGGATGGGTGTAATTGGGATATTAGACTTTCTATCCCCCCTAGAAACTAGCTTTTCAGGATTTGAAAGAGCTTGAACCTTCTGTTGTGAAGTATCTGATCTTGTATGGGGTCTCCTTGAAGCTAGAGTTATTGCTTTGATTCAAAACATCCAAATATTTCCTCTTCACTAAACAACCAGAGGAAAATATTGAAAACCCAAGGGAAAGTGTTCTTGCCTTCTCTCCTCGGCAGCGGCGCCAATTAATGTTGTATCTTAAGAAACCAATTTCCTGGCTGTGGAGAAATTGTGCTTAAGACATTAATTATTATTGTTTGTTGTCACTTATTTGTCACCTTATTGTTTGTTGTGTTCTCAAATGAAGGACCTGGAAAGCTTGGTCTTTAACCCTTAATACATGTATGACCATAACATCTCAGAATGCCATTTGTTGCTAGATACAAATGATGAATGAAGAAAGCTTAAAGGGGAAGTTAAATATAATATGCTGGTCTTTCATAGAAAATACTATTTGTAACTTAGAAGAATTATGAAAATGAGAACTGAATCATAGACAATATGCTTCTTAACACAGAAACTACTACCTGTGACTCTTGGAGAAGTTAAAGATAATATGATGGACTTTCACAGAAACTATTATCTATAACTTAGAAAGGAAGGTGAAAAATTCGAGTATAGGAGCACTCTTTTAAGGAAATTTAACTTTATCTACTTCAGCAAATAATGATCTGCAGCTTCATTACTATACTTGAAAGAAGAAAACATAAGATGGCACATAACAGAGAGGATTAAAAAATTATACGCAACAATTCATGGAAACTTCTGATTCTTTCATTAATCAACGATTATATTAGGAATATAGTGGCCTAGTCTCTGGGTTCTCCAAAGTTCGAACCACCAACCCTTTCTTTGTAAATTTTCCTCTTTTTATACATTGTGGAACAGTTGTTGATTTCTGAAACTTCCCAAATTATTTAATTTCCTCTCTAACTATATAAATTTAAAACTATTACGGAATTTTACAGAGGGTAAAAGACACCTCAAAGAACATGAAATAGCAAGAACATAATTGAATTCAGAAGAGGACGATAACTGCTGACTTGCTCTGTTAATCCACTGCCAAGTTCCTTTGTATATGCCCTAATGATGTTTAATTCATTTAGCCATAATGAAATATGTTTAGCCTGTGTAATCCTCGGCTTACATATGTATCATGCATTTTGATTGGCCAAAATGCAAAGAAAACATACCCGATTGCCTTCCTCTTCAGCTTCAGCGCTAACCCTGATTTTCCACTTTACACAGCGAAATTAATGTGAACCTTTGATTAATATAGAACTCAAAAGAGTTAATCTTGCTTTATAAATATGTCAAATCTGCCCGTTCAGCACTCCGTTGACTTCCATCGCAGATCACAATCGACCCTTTCGCATGATTTATCACCACAAAACTTAACATTACACACCCTTAAGCTGCATAACTATGGTATTATTGGACTTATGCATAAATCCTTCATATTTGTCCTTTTTATATTATATACCTTTTATAATAGAAATATGCCATATAAAGTCCTGGCTAGTCGGTGATCATCGCATAATGCCTTATATATATGTATATGATATGTCGATTGTGATTTTTGAAGGGTCGGATTCGATAAAATATGACACGCTTTATAAGTCCGATGAGTCCACAATATCTCTCTCTCTCTCTCTCTCTCTTCTCTCTCTCTCTCCTCTCTCTCTTTATATATATATATATATATATATATATATATATATATTGGGTCTGGCCATCGCAAGTCGCAATCAAACAGAACCCAACATCCATAGCTCTGTGGTGTGGTGGACTCGATGGGACTTTAAACCATGATGTATATACCTTTCAGGTCTGACCCTTTAAAACTTTAACACTTGTGTGTTTTTCGATTCCGGTATGAAATAAATAAATACTTCATGTCTTTTAGACTTTGCAGGGGGGTAAAAAATATAAAGAAGTTTCATTGAAGTGAACCCCCAATAGTCATATATCTAATAAATAAATCTAAAAGCACAACATAAGCTACAACAACATGTATCAAGGGCCCGTTTTGGTTGGAGCCAGAGTAAGCCTTCCTCATCCAATTTGGGTAGACTGGTTTGAATTTTGCAATTGTTCCCCACCACTTTCTTGAGGCATGATACATGGAAGACCAGATGGAATTTTTAAGTTGGTGGAAAGGCCAGTTTGTAGGCAACTACTCCAATGCGTAGAAGTATTTGATAAGGTCCATAGAATTTTTGTGTTAGTTTATGGAAACCCTTTTCTTTGAGAGATGTTTTCTTATATCGTTGTAGTTGTAGGAATACCTAATACCCTCCTTGAAATGTGCGATCGAAACGATGCTAGTCTACCTATTTCTTCATTCAATTTTGAGCTTGATGTAGATTATATTTGAGATGAGCTATCATGGCGGCATGGTTCTGTAGGGGTTGATTAACTTCCTGCACCTTAAAACATCCAGGGATATAAGAAATAGGTGAATTTAGGAGTTGGCCATACACTATCTTGTATGGAGTCATCTTGGTGGCTTCATGATAGTTAGTATTATACCACCGTTCAACTAAAGGTAGCCACTATACCCATTGCTGCTACTTTTCTGATGTGAAGCACCTTAGATATGTCTCCAAAAATTTGTTGACTGCTTATGTTTGACCATTAGTTTGGGATGATATGCAATACTTATTTGGAGTTGCATGCCTTGTACCTTGAAAATTTCTTGCCAAAATTCTCTAGTGAAAGTAGGATCATGATTAGACACAATGGAAGTCGACATGCCATGCAGTTTGAATATCTGGTCCATGAAATCTTGAGCCACCAAAGCAGGAGTAAATGGTTTGGGTAGAGTGCAAAAACGAGCATATTTAGAAAGTCCGTCGAAAACCATCATGATGATGGATTTGTTGCCCAACTTTGGGAGATTAGTGATGAAATCCATGGAAGCATCCATCCAGATAGAGGCATGGAGTGGAAATGGATGTAAGGTTCTTGGTAACTTAACTGTTTGTCCTTTGTTGCATTGACACACATCACATTCAGCTACAAAAGTGTGAATGTTGTTTTTCATGCCAGTCTAAAAGAAAGAATGACGAGCATGAGCATAAGTCTTCTGAAATCCTGACTGCCCTGCTGTTGGAGATGAGTGAAACTCTTCCAAACTATAGGTTTTGAATGTGGACGTTGGAAATATAACTAATCAATCCTTGTAGCGAAGAATATCATCCTTCCAAGAGTAGTCGGATGAGGAATTAGGATATTCTCTCATGTTATTAATAAGTTGGGAGATAGAGGGGTGTGAAAACAATTCCTTACAGGCCTCTTCAATCCAATATGGTATGAGTAGAGAGATTGATAACAGGGTGCTTTCATCCTCAAAATCGCGCGATAAAGCATCAACTACTACATTGTCATGCCCTTTCTTGTAAATTATCTCATAATCATATCCTAGCATTTTGGCCAGCCATTTATTTTTCTATGGCGATGATAGACATTGCTCCAAAAAATATTTTAGGCTTTGATGGTTCGTGCGGATTTGGAAACGTCACCCCAAAACTTATGGTTTCCATGTGTCTACTGCATGTGAGACAACCATCATTTCTTTCTCATAGGTAGATTGACCCATATGTTTTCCACTCAGTTGTTGGCTGGTGAAGGCCAATGGTCAACCTTCCTGCATTAATACAACACCAATACTAGTACTTGAAGAATCACATTCAATCATAAAATATTTAGAGAAGTCTGGTAGGGCCAATACAGGAGTGGAGCACATGACTTGTTTGAGAGCCACAAACAATTTCTAAGCTGCATCAGTCCAGATAAATGATTTTTTCTTGAGAAGGTTAGTGAGTGGTCTAGAAATGCAACCATAATTGCGGACAAATTTGTGATAGTAGCCAGTGAGACCTAAGAATCCCCTCAAACTCTTCAAGTTTTTTGGTTGGGGCTATTCTTGCATTTCATGTATCTTTTTTGGATCAACCCTCACTCCTTCATGACCCACAACGTGTCCCAAATACTTGACTTCTTCCATGACAAAAGAGCACTTGGACAATTTGACAAATAATTTGTCATTCCGGAGAAATTGCAAGATCAAGTGTACATGTTGAAGATGTTTGTCCCAGGTTAGGCTATAGATGAGAATGTCATCAAAGAAGACGAGGACAAGTTTTCGGAGATATGGTTTTAGCAGGTGGTTCATGAGGCTTTGAAAAGTAGATGGAGCATTACAAAGACCAAATGGTGTGACCAAGAATTCATAATGGCCTTCATGAGTTCGGAAGACAGTCTTGGGAATGTCTACTTCCTTCATGCGTATTTAATGATAGATAGAGAAAATATCTAGCTTTGTAAATAATTGAGTACCATGCAGTTCATCAAGAAGATCATCAACAATTGAATAGGAAATTTGTCTTTGACAATGAGCTTGTTGAGGGCCCAAAAGTCTGGACACATGCGCCATTCTCCATCTTTCTTTAGCACCATGACCACTGGTGATGAATAAAGACTGATATTGGGATGAATAAAACCAACTTCGAGGAGTTCCTTGATGATTTTTTCAATTTCATTCTTTTGGGAAAAAGGATATCAGTATGGGTACACATTAGGCGGTTGGGCCCTCGAGATCAAAGGGATGCTATGATCATGTTCATCCCTAGAAGGTGGTAGCTCTTTAGGTTTTTCAAATACCTACTGGTGGCGATCTAAGACCTGTTGCATCTCAGGATGAATATGAGGAGTAGTGGATTCAATGGCTTGGATGGCACTAAATTGGGTGATGACTTTGTGATGGCCCTTTTTCAAAATATTTTCCATTCGATGCAAGCTGATGATAGTAAGAGCATTTGCGTGGAGTCCACATAATGTATGAATGTGGTCATTCTGCTTAAAACTCATATATAACTCCTGGAAATCCATTGTGATCAGGCCCAGTGTGTGAAGCCATTCAACACCCAAGAAAATTTCATAACCACCCATTTCAATAGCAAACATGTGGGTCTTTAGGTGGTAGTCTCTAATATGAAGCTTACTATTTTCACATCGACCTTCACATTTCATGGTCCTCCCATCAACGATAAGGATTTGAAAATTAGCTACTCCCAGCACAAAGTAATGAAAAAATATTTTGACTCGCTTATGGATAAAGTTATGAGTGATTCCATTATCAATCAATACCATGACTAGTCGATGTTTAATAAAGCCTCAAATTTTGAGAGTTTGAGGTGAATAAACGCTAGCCAAAGTATGCAGTGAGATAATTGGCTCATTTGGTGTAGCTATGAGATCATTGTAATTTTGGGTTCCCCAACTTCTTCCTCGGGCACCTCAAGGGTTGAAGCTTCCTCATGTGAACTGTTATCAGTAGCATCAATTTGAAAGAAATTAGGTTCCTTACATTTATCTCCAGGAGAGTACTTTTCATCACAATAGTAGCATAGTCCTTGTTTTCTTCTTTTGGCCATTTTTGCTAGTGACACCTTTTGAACCTCAAGTGTTTGGATTGGGCCATGAGCTAGGGTGGGATGCACCTTGGGGAAAAATTTTGGACGATTGGACTGGGCAGTTAAGGCAATTTCCACTACTAAGGCCTTTTTATAGGCATCCATCCAAGTAGTTGCATGGTGCATCTTGACTTGGGCTTGGATGGCTTCTTTTAGGCCACTGATGAAACACTCCGAGTAGAAGTCATCTACTAGACTGTTAGATCTAATGGCCAATTTCTCAAAGGCTGAAATGTAGTCCTTTACTGAGCCTATTTTCCTGAGTTTAGTGAGACGACCCAAAAAATTAGAGTTGTGTCAAAGTGATCACGTATGGATTTTGAGAACATGTTCCAAGTCAATTTGCCTAGATAACATTTCTAATACCTGATGATCACCAGTATTGCATCCCGAATGTTGGAACTCCTGGGGCTACCAACTTCACTTTATCAACCTGGGGTTTGTACAAACATGGAGGTAATAATGTTGTATACAAAAGCAGATGTGATGGGTCCACTCCTTGTCACTATTGAGCTGGTGATAGACCACTATTGTTTCTCAAGCCAACCTTCTATTGATTTATAAGAAGCTTGATTACCAATGAGGAAAGGGGATTAACTGAAATCTTATCTACTGTAGTAAGGAAAGACTGAAATAAAATGCTTAAATACACCACTCATCTAACTAATTGCTAAGAGGCTTTGCTTCAAAAGAATGCTAAGTTAACATATGTGTAATCCTACTATCCTAGGCATTCAATCTAAAATAACCAAAAATTCTACTGCTGTGCATGTAAACGAACACAATAACTCTTTTTTCCTTTTTGTCTTTTTTTGTGTAAGAAATATGAATGCTAAATCCTCTTGTTGATGTGGCAGGTTGGTTAGAGATGGTGGTGGAAGGTCAAATGGCTTGAGAGGCAAGCAGGGGCATTCTCTTGTCTTCCTGGATGCTTTTTCCACAATTCGGCCTCAAAACAGGCCACTACAAGTCATTCTACAGGATGTCCTAATGCTTCCTACAGGATGTCCTAATGCTCCTACAAGATCCCCTATATTCCTACAGGATCCCACCGAGAGAAATAAGATTGATTTGGAAGTTAGTGTAGGTCTTAGGAAAGGTGAATGGTGGGAGAAATAAGGCAAGGGAGTGGCTAGGACTCCTTCAGAGCTGAAAACAGAGTTTGTAAGATGGCTGGATTTTCTCAACAACCCTAGAAAGTTGTTCTTATGGAATGATGAATTGGGTGAGGGACTTAGTGGCTTTTGACGATCATGGATGGATGAGGTTAGGTTGGGGTTGATCATCATGAGATCTCCTTGCACTGTTGAAACTCCCGCACTGCATCAATCACTGGCATTTATCCATGAATCATGTCAAACAAGAAAGATTTTCAATCAACTATGAAAATGAAATTCCATTATCTAGTTGCCTATTTCATGCATGGAAAAACTTGAAAAACAATGTGAAATAATATGAGATCTAATGCAAGGCTGAAGATATCATAAATGACATTTGAATCCTATTCTTGAAAACTGAAAAGATGCTGGCCTAAGTAGCAGAAAACCGTAAATTCGATAAGAAATCAAAGTTCTATCTTCTTGGGGCTGCATAGGAGTTCTTTCCTCAAACCATGGTCCTTGAAGGGAGGAGTGAGGCCAAAGATACCTAGTATCATATTATTGGTATTTGTTTATCTTTCTAAGATACTGCTAAATTAATGCACAAATGGAAGCAAACTAATCAAATCCACAACTACTTGCAATGAAATAGTGCTAAAACCGATTCAACCATTAATCTATGAAATCAACTAAGAATACAAGTACAAGAAGAGGAGCCTTTGCTGCTAGGGTTGGACCCTAACCCAAGAGCTTCAGTCCTCTAAGTCAACTTAGTGCTGGATCAAGGAAATGCTCATTCTCATTATCACATCAAAAAAATTACATAACAATGTCTTCCACAAGTCTTGAACTCGAAAATTCTTAGTGTTTTGACATAAAAAAATTTGAATCCTAATGAGGCTCTAGGTCTCCTTATTTATACAACTGAAGTCTCCAACACATTCCTTAAATCTAGGGAGGCTTGGCTCCCAAACGCAAGATGAACTAGCTCTTTAACTGTCACTAGCTTGGCTACCTTTTGATCTTCATGACTCGGTTTCTTGCAACTCCGAGCTAGTGTGATTGATGGAGGAATATTTGAATCAATGAGGATTAAATGAGGAGAATCTATCTCCTGAATCTCTCCTCCTTGTGTCATTCGAGTTTCTACCCTTAATTAGCAAAAATTGCCATGTTTTTCTCTAAAAAACCTGCAATCAGTGCACATTAGTCCACTAGACCTAACATTTCACTTTTACTCATCTCATTAAGAAAAATATCATCAAAATATCTAAGGAATTATGAGAAGAGTCGATTTAAAAAATCTTGGAGGTGTATTAAGGTCCATACAGTTACCCAATGATGAGGCTCATCAATACTAGTGTGGCACCATTGTCATCTCTCTTGGTCCAAATAAAGGGCTCCCACATGTAGTTTAGTTTGATCTTATGAGATGTCATGAAGGGAGAAATTTTGTTCCATTTGTGTTAGCCATAATTCAAGGTTAGAGCCAAAAAATTGTACATGTCCAACTTGGGTGTCCGGTGGTGGTAAGAGCAGTTATTTCCATGGAAGTGAATGTGATGGATGGATTCTTCTTCTATGTGTGCATCAACACTAGGCTCCTCCATATGAAGCAGGCTTAGAAGGGATGATAAACGTGAGATCTCTTTGAGAACTATGCCCTTGAATGTGTCAAATTTTGCTTCAAGGTTGTTGACACTCTTGAGTGCCTTTTTTGCTTCCATAGCTTGAGATTTAGTACCCTGCATATACCAATCCAAGATACATTTTTTTCTAGATTACTTAAGAGTAGTATGCTTGGAAAGAGGGAAGTCTCATGATTCTAATGACATGGATCACTTGAGGCTACATTGGGAAAAAGTTTTTGATTGCCAAAAAATTTGGGGCTTACAAGTGAATGGTACCACTACGACCAACTTTTCGTCCTTAATCTTATGGGCTAAGTCTCTTGCAAGTGCCTCGGGATGGTCTCTAACTATTTTTTGTTTTGTTTTGTTTTTTTACTCTGAAAGGAGTTTTACTCCCCATTGATCAATACTGTAGTGGGTGAGTTCCAGAAAAATTGATCCTACCCAATGTCCTACGAAAATATGGCTAGTACTATAGTAGCAGCAAGCCTCACTGCACAAAGAGTCCAATCAGAACTGTGAAACCCCAACTGGTGAATGTGAGTTGCACGCTGGCGACATAACCCCAACTCCTGGATCTGATTTGTACGATGACATTAGAACCCCAATTGCTGGATGTAATTTTCACTGTGGTGGTAGAACCCCAACTACTAGATCTTATATGGAAGATAAGGTAGTGAGTGATCTTCACATAGCGTAGGGAACTATGGTCACAAAGGAGTGTCGGGTACTACAAATCATAATATACACAGGGGTCCAACAATAGTACTCGACCCAATTTTTCAGGGCGCTAACTAAGGAGGATTGACTATACCCTTAGTTGTACTACCCAACTACCCTATTGTACATGCGAATAATCTCTCCAAGTGTTGTTCTCAATGTACTATAGTAGAAATATGGTTGATGGCTTGTCTAAGGCTAGGTTTCAAGTGAGCCTAAGGGGCTTCCAATATATCCAAGGGTACGTGGAAGTGCAGTCCGTGCACAGTTCTCTCTAATGCGCTACTACTCAAAGGGGTACCCACAGGGGTTACAAGGGATTCCAACAAGCATGACCACCTCTCGTAGTTCTTGTGTGCATGCGTCCCTAAATCCACAGGTTTATGCACTCAACAACAGATCTCGTGGTTTAAAGATGTCGAAACACATCTCTAGCCTAAAAATAAATCTGTGAAAATTGGAGGTACAATCGGCCCTGGAATGTGCTCTGATACCACTTGTTATTCTATTGACCTACAAGAAATTCTATAATACCATAAATGCGAAGAAATATAGCCCAGAACACAAAATAAAATGGGAAAAACAAAAAATATTTTATTATTCAGAAATAGATTCAATGTTCACTTGCCTCTTCGAGGGGGAAACCTCCAACAGAGCAGAGCTCGATTAAAATAAGACTCAATGATATTTCCTCTACTAACTAAGAATATTTATAGCTAAATGACATTCAAAACCCTAACTACTAGTGGTCCCTCGTGAAACATAGGTTAACCACTTTATTTATTAACTATGGCCCGTTTACAAGTAACTGTGGTCCCTTTTCTCTAATGCGGGTCAACCACTTACAATAATCAAAGCATGCTTTATTTACTATCTAACTAACTATGACTATGACTTAGCCCATTGGGCCTATTACATAAACGAAGGGGTTAGGGTTGGACTATAACAGATACCCACAACTATTTTTGATATTTTGATAGAAAATTTGTATATATTGACCTATGTATGGTGATGTGTGCTAAGGACAATGGAAAAATAAGAGGGAGGGGAATGTAACATCACAACTTTTCTAATTTAATTATACATATATAGTATATAGGTTGGTGACTTAGAAAGTACAACCAAGGGTTGGTGTATGTATATTATATAAAAATTTATTAATAAAAGAACATTATTAGCTATGATACAAGAGGGATGATAACATTGGGGCGATATTATTCTGTAAGAGAGAATTGACTTGTCCCATTAGTTGAATAAGTTTGGTGTTTTATTGGACTTATAGTCTAGTTGTTTGGCTCAATTGTCTAGTAGGCCTATATTTGTAGTGAGCTAAAATATTAAAAGGGTTGAGCATAGTCTAAAAATGTATTATTTTAGTTTAATTTAAATGTGAGAGGGGGCTCAAGATGGGATGAAAGTTTGATATATGTTATATTATTAAATAAAGTGTCCAAACACCTTAAAGTGTGCTAAAGAAAGTCTACATTGGGATGCATGTCAAGGATTTAGGTGGGGCTCCTTAGTTTCCAAGTGGCACATTTAGCACATGCTTACTATTTCCCATGTATGAAGAATTAAAGGGGGGACTTAGCCTTTATTTTACCCTCTTAGTTTTGTGGGTGGGCACATTTCAGACTCTCTTGCCACACATGAGTTCATTGTTTCAGTTGTAAGGTAGTTATAACTATATAACTACCTTGGTCAATTGACCCAACTTTCATGATCAACTAAATTTCATTTTAAATTGGTCAGTTTAACAAAGTTCCGTGGTCAACTAAATTGTACTTTGACTTAATAGCTGACAGGATCGTACTATCATGTTTAGTCGAATAAGTTGGCTATCCCTTCTAACGCACCCCCTTAACTCAATTCCTTACTCATTCCAAGTAAGTGGGAGATGTGGATTACAATGATAATTTATTTTGAAAGAGATATAAAAAAAAAAATTAATTTGATAGGCCTTATGCTTGTGGTTTCTATGACTCTTGAGTTTGGTTTCTCTTTTGAAGTCATTGTTAGTGCTAATAGAGTTGATACTCGTACTATCGATGCTTGTAGAGATGCAATATGTACTACTTCAAAAATCATTTTGGGATATATATAGAGGAGTACTATTTTTCCAAGTGGTTTGACCCCTTTTTGATGCTTTTGTTACATTGTTTACTAAAATCTTTCTATTTATGTCTCAATACACTATGACTATTGACTTATAGTTAAAAATTAGGTTCTCACATTATAGGTGAAACAAATTGATGCCTTGGATGGATATGGGAAGTTGAAATATATGCTCACTACAGAGTTGGTTCTTGAGGGAATCCTACCATTGTATCTTGGATACGTGGCACAAGTCTTTGCAACTGTTGATCAAAGGTTCATAATTCATCAATGATATACTGAGCCTGCAACCCTATAAAAGTCATCTTTGCCAACTATTCCAACTTTTATGTTAAGGTAGCTTCTTGCACCTCTTATAGGTTAGGGTTGCATTGACAGTTTGAGTCATTATGCTTGATATAGGGATTTACTTAAATGATGAATGAAATTGTTTTCTTCTATCAATTGGTTTCATTATTTGAATCATGGCCTTTCCTCCTAGATCAATGCTACTTTGACCTCCTTTTCTATAGCAATATATGAATATAGGGCTTGCCTCACTATAGACTCCAGTGTCACTAGTTCCATATTCATTAGATCCTTAATTAGGCTATATTATACATTGACTCAACTATAAGTTGTAGCAAAATAACTTAGACAATTTTTCAAAATTGCCAAAGTAATACTTACTTGATTAGTTGTTGTGTCTAAATTTCTTCCTTATTTGTTTAAACTTATTAACTTCTTCTTTTAATATTAAATAAGTTTGGTTTACTTGTTCTTTCTAACTATGTTATTGTACGTGACATAGCTAATCCTCTTTTACTTTTAAATTCATGTGAACTATGTTGAGAAGTGTAGCAAGAAAGGCTCAATTTGACTTAGCCTTGGTCAAATTGAGAAAATTCGAAATTTCCACATCATTGAACAACTTGGAGGCAGTTAATTGAGGTGACATGGCTCTTATCACTTAGGTAGCTTAGTAATTTGAGTTAGTGGGATTGGAGTTTAGTTATGCATGTGCAATTCCTAATTTGTAGCAATCTAGTTCAGTTATTTCTAGTTGTACTCAGTTAAACTAGTTCTAACAGTTAATAGAACTAGTTGGAGGTCAATTGTGCAGTGGGACAAAAATCTAACTTAGATATCATCCAATTAATTGATCAATAACCTAAATATAGCTCATGCATGCAAGGATTTCGAATTTCTTAGCTATGGTGGAGATTCCAAGGTAATGTAACATCAGGTGTAGACTAGTTTCGAGTGTACAAGCATTGCATGCAATTAGTGATTAATCCTTGGGAATTGCACAATCATTTTGGAGGAAATTCGTAAACAATAGGGGCTAATTTCCTCAATATTGGCGCAAGGAAGTAGGAGCTCAGGTGGGGGCATAAATTGGCTAAGTATGGGGCCAGAGCTTTTCATTGAGCAGAGAGAACAATTATTCTTTTGCAAGTTGATCTCAAAGTTGGAGCTAGCAATTGTAATAGATTCTCTATTCATTTGATTAATGCATGTAAGCTTAAGGGGTTTTAACCAATTAGTTTCCACTAGATACAACCGTGTACTTCTGTATGTGATTGATGCATGTTTGTGAATGTTATTTTATATTATGAATTATTTTTTGCAGAGAAGTAGAGTAGAATTGTGTCTCTTAATTTAGATTAAATTTCCTGAGTAGTTGTAATTCTATCACCAAATTTCTACAAACCAGTTCATGGAATAAAAACAACAAAGAATCTAATCAATTAATTTGCATGCTAGGTGGTCATATTTATAACTTCTCATGGGCCAAGTTGATGAATTCTTTCCATATTTTCTTCTTGTTATTTCTGTCGACTTTTGCTGCACTTTCTTACATTAGTGTGCTTTTCCATCTTGATTCTTCTTCCTTATTTACATTCTTGTATAGGTTGAATATTTGATTATCATAAAAATTTCGAGGGTTGAATGTGATCTTGGATATTTCAGTTGGTTCTTTAGTAGGCCAAAATGTGGTATATATTCTGTGGGAACCTATTTCTTCTTATTCTTCTTCTTTTTCTTTATCATGGTCCTTGTTTCCTACATTGTTTTCTCTCATTGTTCAGGGATTGATTTTATTTCCTCAATGATTTCTATTATAGGATCTTTGAGAACCAGTTCCTATGTTGAATACTAAACTAGTACTATTAATACCAATATATTTGTTTACTTGACCTATTCTAATTTTCACCCTTGTAAAATTTCTTCTATTTCCATGGGATCTACTATTATTGGGGCACTTGATGATGACACTTTCTTTGCTTGATTTTTTTTTTTCTATGTATGCTTGGGCACTATTTCCTCTATTGTCTATTCTTTCTCCATTTGTTTTATGCTCTAACTCTCCTAGATTTATTTGTTGTGCCTTAGTATATTATTTTGTTGTGGTCAAGTCTAGTTTAGTTGACTCATATGGTTGAGTTGGTTCCTCTTAATGTGTAAACTATTTTGGTTGAGCCACCTCTAAGTGAGTTAGCTCTTCAATTTTTGTAGTATTTTAATACGCTGATAACTTGATTTTCTCCTACTTCTCTTCATCTTTTCCTATTAATACCATAATGTTTTTTTACTTGAACTATTCTACTTTTTACCCTTGTCAAATTTCTTCTATTTCCATGGGATCTACTATTATTGGGGCACTTGATGATGACACTTTCTCTGCTTGATTTTTCTTTTTTCCTTTTCTTGCTATGTATGCTTGGGCACTATTTCCTCTGTTGTCTATTCTTTCTCCATTTGTTTATGCTCTAACTCCTAGATTTATTTGTTGTGCCTTAGTATATTATTTTTTTGTGGTCAAGTCTAGTATAGTTGACTCACATGGTTGAGTTGGTTCCTCTTAATGTGTCAACTATTTTGGTTGAGTCACCTTTGAGTGAGTTAGCTCTTCAATTTTTGTAGTTTTTTAATACGCTGATAACTTGATTTTCTCTTACTGCTCTTCATCTTTTCCTACCTTGCTTGATTTTTCTATGTCATACTCCTTAATTAGTTTGATTGGTTCCAACTAAGAAGTCTCTACCTGTTTTTCTTTTCTTTATCCATATTTAGAGGTAGTAGTGGTGGCTCACCTAAGTTTGTCTACTTTGATCTCTGGGAGGATTTTTTGGATAAGAGCTCCTCTACATTGGTGTTAGTGATAATAGTGATGATTCTCTATTAAAATTGATATTGATTGAATGCCTTGTCTGCAAGCATTTGGGTATTGGCTTTTGATTCAACATTTGTGGTTATTTTGGTTGAGTAGTATTTGCCTATTTTTTTTACTTTATTTCATGTCATTCTTTCTACATCAAATTTAATTTGTTTATGTTGTAAGATTTTCTCCTTGACTTTATCCATAGATTCTACAAGGGTAGGTCCAACACTTGACCCTAGTATTCCTTTTTTCCTTGTCATCTCTCATTGGGAGACTTTCTCCTATTTTTTTACCATGTTGGCCAATTTATTAGCTATTCCTTGTACCCTTGTAGAAATTGTAGGGTCATCCAAATCAATGGATTGGAATTCCTTAGGGACATCATGGATTTCCTCACTAACTTGACTAGGCTTTGCCACCACTAGTTATTTCCTCTTCTTTCCTATTGTCTTTTTAGATAGTGACTCAACCATTCTTTTTAAACTTTCAATCAATTGTCAAGTGTATGTCTTTGCTTCTCCTTCTTATTCCAAATTTATTTATGCAAGGGGAATGATTAATTTCATTGATTCATTAAATGCTTGAGCCAAAATTTGGAATTTGGTTCCCAACTTCCTCTGTAACTCCTTGAAAATTTTCTCATAAGTCATTTTGTGCACCAAGTCCTTTGGAGTTGACATTGTCTCTTTAGCATATCATGACTTGGTCATGTAGAGGTAGAATTGTATATGTCCTAAGTTGAGGAGGGCCCAATAAACCCTCTGCAACACTCTCCATATGTGACAAACATTCTTCAAGTTCTAAACCCAATGTTGGGACATTATTTTTGGTGGGATGGAGTGACATGATGTAAGTGTTATAACAACAAATCATTGATAATTTTGCATGGCTAAAGGTTTTCACTTTGTGAATATAACTTCTTTGACTAGTCTGACATGGTTCATCACAAGCCAAATCAATAGGGAAGGGAATTCCATCGTCTTCCTTGTATTTTGACACTCTTGGGAAATTTTCTTTTATAATATCTACCAAGTGTCCTACCCAATTGAATAAGTTTCCTTCCCTTGTAATATGTTCGATTGCTTCTAACATGTTCAACTTAACAAAGTGATGCATTGCCTATATTTATGAAGCATGAGAATATTATAATGTAGACCCATTTTCATTAGGGGAATGTTAAGGTATAAAATGGGTCTCTTAAGGAAAATAATAGAATAATAGTTGAAATAATAAAATAAGAGTTATGATTTTTTAAAGTAAAAGAAAGAAAACTGTTTTTTCCAATTGTATTTTTGGCTTATATCCTTAGAGACTTACTCAATTTCCAAGCGTAGGCATGTGTTAGATGCAGGTCCTACACTAAACATTTGAGTCAACCTATATGGAGATAAGTTGGGAATACAATTAAAAATTGTAGTTTTCTTCTTTTCTGTCCAAAAAATTATGTCCTTAGGGATGACATCATCATCTTAAATCTTAGTTGTTCTTATAGAGTTGTTTGGTTAGTAGATTTGTTGACCTCAAAATTCCCCTAATGGCAACCTAGTCGGTCACCTCAGTGATTATTAGTCCTTCTAAGTTTTTGGCCATCAACAACCCTATAAGCTTATATAACCAATAACCTAGGTCAATCATTTTAAGGGTTCTTTATGATTTTTTGTGCAACCCAATGATTTTGCGAGTCAAAATGGAGGTGAGTAGAATTAGTCGTTTCCAACAACAAATGACCTCCATGGAACTTGCCACCAGAATTATCTATAAAAGACATTCCCAAGAAATGTTTTATTTATATTTATTTATACTTACTAGAGCACTATGACTTTTCTTCCCTTCTTTTTGACTCATTAGTTGAATGCTTGACAATATTTTTGGAATTGGGTTTCTTCCACTTTTATTTGTCTAATATTATAAAATAAAAACATAATTACACATATTTCATGAAATAATAATAATAATAATAATATAATAAATAATAATAATAAATTAAATAATTAATTTTATATTTTAATTTATAAAAAGTTGATATATATGTAATTTATAGATGATTGATATGAATTTACAATAATTGTGATGAAATGAAGTTTGAGATCGGTTTACCCTCTTACCCATCAAATAAGTATTTGCCCATCAAATAAGTCTGAGCTAAAAATGATCTTTAGCTGTGGTGGCAGTTAGATGGGTAGATTCCCCTTTCCCGTGAATCTGCTCTTGCTAAAATCATAGGAACTTAGTATACCCGACTTGTAGGTGGTTGGTTATGCTCTTGGTGTTATAGTGGCAGCTTTGAGGTTTGATCCCAGGTCTCCCATAAATTAGGCCTGACAGTTACCGATTCACCATGTAGTTAAAAAAAAATGATCTTTAGTGGGAGAACTCCTAGCAGCCTTAAGTTCTTTGAGTTTTAGTCCCCCACCTTTTTTTAAGTGTAAAAAGTGTTATTGATGTCATGGGGTTGTATTTTTCATTATCTTTTGTAACATTAATGTAAATAGTTTGAATCTCAATTTAAACATATTGAAAACCTTTAAACGGGTGGGTTACTAGTTTGCTCGGTCACAGTTGCTCAATAACAAATTGTTTGTAATGGTTATTTTGTCTATAAGATAAAAGATATATTATTTTTTAATTTAAAAAATAACATTTTAATTTATTTATATTTAAAAATGAATTTAAGTATTTTAATAGCAATTATATTTTTATTTTTAAATTTAGTGTAAATTTATTTTTAATTTGGATTTAATAGGTTAGGAGTGATGAAATCTTTTTTCAATTTGGAAATGTTTTGCATCTCAAGAGATTTTGATTTCTCTCAGCTTTTGGGTGGTCAAGAGTTAGATAGATCTATATGCTAGTTTAATTATTAATTATAACTATAATTATAATTATTTGCAGATGGATCTAAACTAGTACTAAGAAAAAAATGAATATTACAAGGATAAGATCTGATTCTCATGAGCTTCAAAGTGAAACCTGATGGTAGTCTATTGCTAAAATGCCTTGGGACTAAAGAGTCTATCACCTTTGCAATACTAAGAAGATGGAAGATGAAAAACACTTTCTACTAAGGTGGAAGATGAAAAAACATTCTCTTAGATTGTGACTCTTACTCACATCCGCTCTCATTTTCAAAACATTTGCCACACTTCCAATTAGGCCTGGAAATTGACATCAGGACGTATTTTAAGTGATACCGTTGGTGAAAATTTGTGCAGGTCAAATCTGATGTTTAAAATATATTGGGGTCACGTCATTTTGGCGTTTAATTAAAAATCCAAATGGTAAAAATTTATTGTATAGGAATTTACAAATCTCCAAAATTATCTATTATAACTAAGGTTGAGTTTACAAAATTCTAATCATAATGTACATATTACACATAGGTCATCCAATTAGATTGCTTTGTACCTACAGGGCTATGGTAAGGGCTATGGTAGGCTATCACTAGCGTGCTATATTCTTTCAAGATCTGGTTCTTAAGAATTAATGGGACATTATGGGGACTACAGGGTTATGGCATGACTATGGCTAGCGTGCTATATTCTTTCAAGATCTGGTCGTTGAGAATTAATGGGACATTATGGGAGTAACGGTGGGCCATATCAATATTGATGACATAATTTGATGATGTATTTACTAGCATTGGAATTGACTCTCTTTCAAAACAACTTTCGAATTTACCACTTTCGCCTTTGCCATCTAACCATATGTGGTTTGATGAATTATGTGTTTTATGGTCTTACATTTTCCTTTGTTGTTTCTCTTTCTTGCTAATTGGGAAAAACAATAACATCCCTACAATATTTTAATTTACTTTATTGCACTGTTGAATTAGTTAGCGTCTGAATATGGCATGCTTTCTCGTTCAAAACTGCTAGATTCGTGGCATCAACCTACTAGGTATGTACTCTTTATTTACTTTTTCTGTTTGTTTACTGTAAAACCTGAAAAATACTTACCATTTATGTAGATTTTGATATGGTATACAACCCTTGAGGAAATTTTGAAGTAAATTAAGACGTGGTTGCTTTATTTACTTATGCCATTAATTATTGTAAAACCTAAAAAATACTTACAAGTTCTATAAATTTTGATATGGTATGCAACCCTTCAAGAAATTTTGAAGTAATTTCTTCCAACTGGGAGCCCCTAAGGAAATTATGAATTAAATTAAGTCGTGATATTTCTTCCAACCAGCTTAGGGAGCCCCTAAGGAAATTTTGAATTAAATTAAGGCCTGATTTCTGCCAACTTCCAACCATCTTGGGGAGCAGCTCAAACTCAGGTTGGTAACCAAATACACACTCAAATTCAAGAAAAAAAATGTGTATTTTATTTTTTGTATTCTAATCTATCACGTGTTCTATGGTTTTATCTTATTTGGTAGTTTTAGGAAGTTGAGGATTTTGAATTTTCAAAATTGGAGTGGATAAGAAGTTTAGTGTTATTTGGTAGTTTTATGAAATGGGAAGTTGAAGATTTTGAATTTTCAAAATTGGAATATATAAAAGGTTTTTAAGGTATTAGATTTATTTATGAACCAAAATTTCAAAAACAATTTCTTTCAATTTCTCTCCAATTTTTTGCATGATGTTCTGGAAATTGTTTTAAGAAGATTTAAAGTTGGAAACCTTGTTAAATAAGGAACTTCATAACTAAGGAGCCTGCCCAAGACTTGGTAATATATCCAATACTCATCCAAATAAAGTTCAAGTAATTAACTAAAGATAGCATGCTTAGAATTTTTGCTATCTAAAGTTTAAATAATTAACTAAATGTAGCCTAAAATTTTGGGTATCTAAAGTTTGTTCTTGTTGTATGATGATCTCTAATGTTATCTGGAAGTTTTCTAGAATTAGAAGTTGAGGATTTTGAATTTTCAAAATTGGAGTGGATAAGATGTTTAATGCTACTTGGTAGGTTTCTGGAATCTAAAATTGAGGATTTTGAATTTTCAAAATTGAAGTAGATAAGAGGTTTTTAACCAATTTAACTAATTTAACTAAAATATAACCAATTTAATTCTATTTCAAATATCACTAGACATTAAATTTATTTATGTATTTAAAAATATATTTAAAAAATCACTACGAAGTTGCTAAAGAAATGTTAGGACTTACTCCCAATGTGATCATTGAGGTTGTACGTTTGATTGACTTGGTCAGCTTTATGAATGTACATGGTTTGAGGTTACTAATGTACATAGTTTGAGGTTCCTAAAAGTTTAGCTTTATGGATGTATATGGTTTGAGGTTACTCAAAATTTAGTTATTCAACTAGTGGGGATATAGCACTTTGACTTGTATCAAATCAATTTTGAAGGTTAGAAGTGTATGCACTTGAAGTTAGAGGGGTTTTTTTATTAAAAAAAATAAAAATTCAAAATGCTATGGTGTATTTTTTAAAATAATTTAATTGTTTTTTAAGTTTAATGTTGATTTAATTAGTTCTAATATATTTTTGGTTGTTTTATAAACTAATTGTTTTATTGATTAAATGAAATTGAAGTTCACTTTAATATAATTATAACACATAACTCTTAAATAAGAAGTAAGGATTAGTTGTTTTGCTTATATTTTTAAAGAGTCTAAAGAATTTATAATGCTTTGTATGAGTAAGAATAAGAATAAATCATGGATATCTCAGCCAAAAGAATTAAGTATAAGTCTTAGTAGTTTCTTTCTTCATCAATTCTCTCTCTCTCTCTCTCTCACACACACATATATATAACTAATTAAAATCATGTAAATTTTAAGATATATAAAAATATTAATGGAATTAAGATCTAATTATTTTTCATTATATAAATATAGAATTATCATATAAATAACAAAATCTATATCCTTAAATCCACTTTGCAAATTGAAATAGTTTTTAATGTCTAAAATATTTTATAACATAAAATAAAATTGAGAATGAAATAACTTATTCCTTTAATTTGAAAATAAGAACTATATGATAAAAAAAAAATTAAACAAAAGATATTACTACGGAATAAAATTGCAACAATTAACTTGTTTATGCTAACTTAGGAAAAACAAGGCACTTTTAGAGGAAGATTAATGAAAATTGAGATGCAAAAGCAGTTGAAATAAAGTTTCCAGATAAGGGGAGGTTGACCCTCACAAATTTAGGTAAAACATAAAATGAAGTGCATGAAAAATGCAAAAACGTCAAATTTTCATTTGACGGGCATAGAAGATTTGAAATTCCAGGCCTGCTTCCAATTTTCTTGACTTGTTGGAGCATTTCTTTCCCTTCTTTTTAATCACAAAAATAAAATTTTAAAGAGTTCAATTAATTTCTTTCTTTCTTAAGGTCCCACATTGGTCTTAATGAACGTTAATTATCATCAACATTGGTATAATTATAATTATAAATTATTAATTATTAATTATTTTGTTTTAATTTTTAATTTAATTTTGTTTTTAATCAAAATATTTAATATAACAAGACAATGAATTACAACATTTTTTCCATACTAAATTAAAAAACATATTTAAACACAATAATTTAAAATGAAATTTTAAAGTACCCATTACTCCCGAACAAATATCTTAGTATAAAATATTTAAAACTTTTGAATTTTAAAGTGTTAAACATTTCAACTAAAAAATTGTGCTTCTTTTAAATTACTTCAAATATTATAGGAATGGATCAACATTACTTAAATTTATAATTTGTTAATTATATAAACATTAAATAGTATTTTTATGTGGTTTACGTTTTTAAAAATTAAGTGCAATATGTTTATGGAATATTTGTAAGAGGCAAATGGAGTTGAATTTGTTACTTCCATAAAATATTTGTAATGTTTGTAAATTAAACTTGTGACTTCTCAATAGTAGAAATACTTAGAATATTTGTAAGAAATAGATAAAATTGAATTTGGTGACTATGGAATTAAATGTATCAATTCTCAATAATAGAACTTTTTAACATGGAAACCATGACTTCTCAATAATAGAAAACTTTAACACGGAAACTACCAATTAAACTAACTCTCCTGATTTTAAACATTATAAAAATAAATAAGATTCTTTTAAACTAGCCATCAATATAGACACTAACGTCCACTTCTTAGTTTTTAGTATGTTTAATTATCTTAGTCCTTTGTTTCAAATGAGTATTTTTATGTTGATTCCAAATCCAAGAATCTGCAATAGACATTAATTCAGCAGTTTTTACTGGCCTATTACAGATTATTTTTTACCATGAGCGTCTTTAAATGTCTATTTAGACAGTGACCTCCACTTCTTAATTTTTAGCATGTTTAATTACTCCGAGTTATCTCTATTTTTTGTTTTCTATAAATTTGAAAATTATATAATAATCTGATTTTCCAATAAGGAACCAAACCTAAAAACACTCACAAAATCCAAAATATATGTAATCCTTTTGATAAACGAAGTGTTTAACCTACCTAAAATATCAACAAACACACACGTTTTATATTGAATTAAAGATTGAAATGTCGGCCAAATGACAGCAAATGCAAGTTTTGCCCTCAGACACCGAATGTAGGCTTTTAGGTAACCGATCAGTAGCTGCATTCACCGCAGGGTTTTTCTTGTCGACATGTTAATAAAAGAGAGAGTGGCAGACAACCTTTTGGGTGGTGCTCTTTTGCAGAGGAAAACACAACACATACCTCACAAAATAAGATAAAGACAGAGCTGCCCAGGCAGCCATGGTACTGTAACCTGCAGGGACGCAGGTTGTCCATGAAAATAAATTAATACCAACTTCATTTGTGATAACAACATACATTGTATTCAAAGGATCTGTGATTGGATGCGATAACCAAGAAACAATAAAACTATCAGGAAGGCGCACATGGACGTACTCAGAAGCTGACAGAGTGCCCAATAAATAATTGTTGAATATATTAGGTTTTCTGATAGAGAGGCTATCCGTGAAGGGCAGAACATTACGATTCTGATCAGTCATGGCGTACTAACCGCGTCATTGTCTCTGGAATAACTTGCAAATCTCTCTCAGTTTTTTCGAATCAATATATAATTGATGAGACGAGTTATTCATTGCATATATCTGGCCAGGCGAGCAGCAAAGATAATATTCTCTACGGCTTCACTGAGTTCTGAGCAAATTACCATTTAAGGGTTTCAGCACATGCAAAGATGCTGCTGATGTCCTTGTGAACTATGAAATTGAAAATAGTTTGAAGGTGTTTTTTACCTTTTTGGAAGAGTTTATAGCTTCTCTTTTAAAGCTTTGCATACCCTTTTACGTGAGTTCTTTGACTTAACTCATCATTTTGATTTCTAAATTCATGAACCTCTTAACCAAAGATTCATTTTGATTTCTAAATTCATGAACCTCTTAACTAAAGATTATTAAATAGGGTATTGTCTACCTATTTGAACGGCCAAAATTGTCAAATCAGTCCATTTCTCTTTTTCAAAAAATCTGATAATAAGAGCAATTGAATCTTTGTTTTTATTATAAAAATAAATGCAGTAATATAAAAAAGTCTTAATCACTTAATATTTAAAATTTTAATAACTATAATTGGAGGAATTGCCCCGAAAGTTATGGAAATTTTGGTCATATTAGAGAAAATCAGGCAAGGATTTTTGTAAATCCAAGTTATAGTTGTTAAACTTCAAAATTTGAGGTGTCCTAGATGTTTTTGATGGTGCTAAATCCATTTCCATGATTCAAGCACTACCTCTACAAGATTTTTTGAAATTTTTTTGCCCAAATTCTAACTACTTTTGGCCATCGAAACAATTCTTCCTCTTCAATAAACCACTCCTTTCCAAAATATCTACTAAATTTTATCAAAATCCTACAAACATTTCCATTATATTAAAGACAAAAAAAACCATCTCTTTACACTAACCCATTAAATAATTACACTAGCCCATTAAATAATTGTAGTAACACTATCATATATTTATAGCTCGTCATTTAGAGCTTTGCTTACCCCTTTTTTTGTGAGCTGTTATACTTAACTCGTCGTTTGTCTCTAAATTCATAAATTTCTCAACCATGGTTGTAATAACATATGTGAATTCATTAACTTAACTCAGCATTTTGATATCTAAATTCTTTAACCTTACTTAACTCAGCATTTTGATATCTAAATTCATTAACCCTACTTAACTCATCATATTGATTTCTAAATTCATCATCTTTTTAACAACAGTTAATAAAATGATGGTTGTAATAGCTTCAACACTATCTTTTTACTAAAAGGATTGTAACAACTTTATCGATAATTCTTTTTTACTTTTCTTTTATACTTTGTTTACCTTATCTTTTACTTAGCTCATCCTTTTGATTCTTAAACTCGATCATTTTTAAAATCAAAATTAATAAAATGTTTATAACAACTTCATTACTATTTTTTTTGGCTCGTTCTTTATAGCTTTGCTTAGCTTTGATGATAATTTAGAGTTATTCATGATTGGTCTTTTCCATTGTTGGAGTGTTACAAAGGTTACTTTTGAGTTTAGATTGTTGTGTGTGAGTATAAGATATTTATAATGTTTTTTAAAATTTTATAAATATATTAAAAGAAGATAAAATTAACTTATATGTCATTTGTTTAAATTTGTTAATATTTTTAAAAATAAGTAATTTGTTAATAATTTGTTGAAGGGTTCATAAGATTGTAGTTTTAAAAATATGTAATCATTTTCTTTAAATTGTTTTTCATTTTGATGTTGATTTACTTGTTACATCATTTTATTTTCACTTTAATGGGTCTATAAGATTGTAGTCTTAAAAATATGCAATCTCTAGTGAAATTGTCTAACTTTGATTTTGGTTTACTTATTACTTCATCTTATTTTCACCATTTGAAAGATTCCCTTAACAATTGTTACTTTTTTTTTAGTCTTCTCCATATGTGACTCTATTCCTTGTACTTTGGACTTATGTTGCAAAAAGTATGAGATACTGAGAACCAAATATATATAAAGGGTCTCAAATCAGGACGTAGATGTGTGATAGGTGGTATTAAACCATCATTTCGCTAGAGGAAGCCCCTTTATCCATTGAGATTGCTTGCCTAAGGAATAACAATGTAGATTACCCTCTAAACATTTCCAAACAATTTTTGTATAACCATCATTTTATCAATGATATGTTAAACTCATATGTGTGTTGTTCCACTCATCTTCCTATTCCTTTCCAAAAATGTCTTGTGAATTTTGGATCTCTGTCACTTACTATTATTGATCTATAAATTGTTGTGGATATTCCACTGAAGAAATTGTCACAGCATATATGATAAAAATAAAATGAAATCTAATAATACTATGAGGGTTAATCTCCTTACATTCTAGAATTATTAATTACTATTTTCTACTTATATATGTAATAGATAAAAATGCAGAAAATAAAGGACAATGAGATACAATTACACATCAACCACAATGAATACAATATATGCTTTGGAAAACCCTTACAAGAGAAAACCCAACTAAAAGGAGAAGCTATTGTGCTCTTGTTTGTTTGGAATGGAAATAATGTAAGTGCAAAGGTGAATACACTCTTTATGGAGTTACCTAAGATCTATGGATTAATAGGATGCTAGAGACACTAAACACCCTCTATCATGATCTCTCACTCCCAGTCCCAAGTTTTTCTACTATATTGTGGAACACAATAGAATTAAAATGAATGGAACCCATTTTCCTCCTTGTGGCTGAATTATAACATAGATCGATAATCAACTAGGGGTCAAGTTCCACTTCTTCAAATCTCAACCAGAGTTACAAATTTAACCCGATAATATTCTTTATGGTACCCATTTGGCTATCCCATTTTGCACAAGTGATCAGGGCTAATGTGGCATCCTCTCAAACCATGGCGGTAAAATAGGAAGGTCAATTTTCAAGTGGCATAAATTTTGCATGTTGACTTTGATTGACATTCTTCTTGAAATGATAGAAATGTCTCTAAGTGTAGAATAACACCAAAGGGTTTGGCTCTTAATTGAGAAATTTGTACCCACAAAAAAATTATTTAAGGTTTCTAAATAATTGAAGAATTTCTTATACCCCAATTCTCCTATTGGTTCCCATGGATAAAAATGTTGGACTATAAGTTGTTTCCTCCAATTTTTTTTATCTAAAGCATCAAGACGAACAATGTAGATCATACATGCCTATTTTGAGAGGCTTTTTTCCCCAAAATATTTTACTGAATGAGGTGAGGAAAATTCTCCTCTACCTTCTCCCTAGAGTAACACTTTGTTTTTTCCTAGAAGTTCTCCTTTCATCCCAATCTACCAAAGGTTATGCTCCCTATGACTTGTAGTTCCAAACCTCTTCTACAATATGGTATCCTTTGTCAACTCTGCACAAGCATTTGGAGCTATATCCTCTATATAAGGTAGGACTTTCTCCTCCTCCTAATCCAACATGAAAGGTGTTTCTAGGAAAACTAGTATTCCTAAAGAATGCTAGCCCTCTAGGTTTGGCAGCGACCCTAGAAACAACAATTTAAAGCAATTCAATGATTTTTCCTATGCGTAAAAGATAAGAGAAAGGTAATGGAACCAACCTGGAACTTCCGCTTAATCCCTTGCTTGCTCTCTCTCTCCTTTGGCAGATCCCGCAACTCCTCCTCGTACTTAATACACTTGGAGAGTACCTGCACAAGTACAACAACAAAGAAGCATCAAAGCATCGTGATCTATTACAACATAAACATTACAAAATCAGATATATAATGAACAAATGATAACATTCACAAATGATAGCATTCACAATTGCACAATCATATGGGAGAAAACTTGAAGAGCTTTATTAATAGAAAGGAGAATTACAATCCAATTGTCTGATCCAGTGGCATCCTCCCAGCTTCAATCCTTCTTCACCTCATGAAATAGCAAAATCACTCCAACAAGAATACAATGCTCTCTCCTCAAACTACCATCACTTACATGCAATTCACAACATTTCAACCTTCCGATCTCTTGGATTGGAGATCCATTTATAGATGTTTGCAATGGTGTCAGTCATCCATGGGGTTTGATTAGTGTCATTCCACTTGTTACAATTGGTTCCACAAGAGAAGGGATTGGAGATTTTCTTAGATCTCTTATTCATCCTTGGGTGAATTTAGGGAGGCAAGTGGCATAGTAGAAGTTTCTAGAAGATTCCATGAGCAACCAACTAACAAACTGTCTCGGACATTTGTCCATCCTCACCCATCGCACCCTACAGAAGGCCTAAATAGTATGCATCGCACCCTGGCAGTGTACCACTCAGTATGCATTGCACTTTGCCAGTGGAGTAGTCAGTATGGTTCAATTTAGGCAATCTCTAGATGGTTTCGCAGATGGAACTTTTGGGGAATGATGTATTCAGATGACTACGTTCCTTTAGGGTATGAAACAACTCTTTTAGGGGTTGATGAGCACTAATACATCGACATATAAGTTTGGGGTTGATGTGCCCAAATATGTCTATAACAATTTCCCCCTAAATCATGAGGTCGTAAATACTCATTTCAGGTGAAATGCTTTATCATGAGTATTCAAAGTTTTGAACTGGAAGGTGACCTGCATAAGTTACAATAAAATACATCATCATAATATAATTTCATGATCTAGCTGAGGGAGGCATTCCCATGCTCAACTTTATAAATTTCATTTCATGTACATAGATCAGATAGTCGTCTGCAGATACAGACTAGTGATTCTTCAGATGTAGAGTCATCATCCATGATTAGGATGACCATCTGCGTAGAACCTTTATACATTTGATGTTTTTATATCCCTGAATATATCGCAGCCTGGATGGATGAAACTAGATCCGGGGTCTTCAAACTTGTTCAATCTTCGCCCGATGTACAAGTCAAACCATGTGAAGAGATGTTCTGAAGTCGAACATGGAAAGACATCACCTAATTACCAGCCAATGACGTCAGCTGTTAACAAATGCGAGAGGGATCACAGATAATGATAATGATCCTCAAGGTACTATAGTATAATTCATGTGGTGTGAATACAAGATCCAATGTCGAACATCACGGAAAATATTTTGGTTGAATGCCATTGATGTCAACCTATCGCCAGAAGTGAGAAACTTGCCATTGATGTATGCAAGCTTCAAAGCACTGAAAGGGTTGTTTCTAAGTCAAATTCTTGGATAATGAGCTGATGTCGACAAGAAGTGACTCGTCGTAGGAGGGCCTTGATGTATCCCACATCTACGACATGAAACAAAGAAAATGATTTCTGGAGGTGAAAATGAACTGACGACACAAGGTTTAGGAATGGCGGTCACAAAAAATGAAGGTTGGAGGTATTGTAGTGCATGATACATTAATTAGATGGTGATTTCTCAACTGAATGACTTCTCTTGAACATGTCGGCGACACTGAGATGAATTGGTAGCATTAACCCCAAAAGATGGATGGTATGAAAGACCAATGGTGTGATGACTGGTGAACAAAATAACCCAACCCAACTCAATAATGAATGAAGTGAAAATGTCATGTTCAAGAGCGACTTGCTACCATAAATTCTTCAAGTTGTTTCTATTTTTCCCCAGTCATTGCTGACCATTACCTCTTTATTTTTGTCAAGATTGAGGAGGATAACATATGCTTGTTCTATAATTCACCCTTCAGGCAAACCTGTCGCTATTTAATATTTTAACGAGTCTAGCGACAGTGAAACTTGGTCTCGTCTAGATGGAAAAGTTTGTCACTATTATTTTAACGAGTTTAACGACAAGGATAACTTGGTCCTTTTTATTTCTAGAGAATTTGTAAAGGTACAAAAAGAAAACTCTATAAGTTATTTTTCGTAAAGTAATCCCTCAAGTCCGAAAAAGGATAAAATAATACAAGAGGGATGACATTTCCAATACTTTAACGAGCTGGAAATGACAAGCACTCGACAATCTTTTCATATTTAACGAGTCTGAAAAGGGTTTAATGAGGACTCTATTTTGAGGAACGAGTGGTGTCTAGGGTAGCAACTGGTTCTGTCGATGTTGGAACTTCTCAAAACATGTTGATTTATGTGAAGAGGCTGGCTAATAAGACCACTCATTGCAACTGTTCCTCAAAAAAGAGTAAAACAACCAAATGAAAGTGTATGATCGGCTAAAGAGATGGTGGTGATGGGATGAAAACAACCAAGGCTCATTTGATAGAAAAGACTGATATAATGGCAATCACAAGGGTTAAAAATTGAAAATGTGTTCATTTCTAGACAAGTTTGAACCGTAGGGAACTATGCTTGGATAATGGTTTGCATGCCCTGAGCATGATGAAAGGGAGAGTCACTTGTAACCAGATGGAAGTCACTATGGTGAATCAGGATGGTTATCAAACACGTCTTTTGACTTCATTCAAATAGACAAAGGTGAATGGTGTGATAGACCAATCACATAACCTACAGGGAAAATTATCTTTACCATTAGGTGCATGCCCCCAAGCTTCATTACATTCACCTAAGTAGACTACTCATGGCTTATTAGGTGGATGGAATGAAGGTTCTTTTACGAGATCAAGTGAAAGACTCAACTGGAATTTTACAAAATCTAATCAAAGACTTAACTTGGGACCTTGTTTCATTTTTCTTTTAATGAGCTTAACACAAGACAAGGAAATCTACTCAAATTCCTTGTTTCATTTTTTAATGAGCTTGAAACAAGACAAGAAACTATGCTTGTAAGGGCTGTTTCATTTTTTAATGAGGTTGACACAGTAAAAGAACTATCCTCATATTCCTTGGTTTCATTTTTTAAACGAGGTTGACACAAGTCAAAGAACTATCCTTAGATTCCAGATAGACAACATCACTGAATTGATCGTTAGTTGATGTAGGTATGGGATAGGTTGCCACATAATTTACCTGTGGCAGGGATGATACCATTGGTAAAAATGGACCATTTAGGGACGATGGTTGACTAGGAGCTATATTGGACCAGGAAATGAAAGCTGGTCAATGGTGACAATTTTTCCTTCATGCAGGAAATAAATAACTTGAAAGAGTGTTGAAACAATAGCTCCCATATCATAAACATAGTTGTGCCCTAGAAGTAAATTGTAATATAAAGGGCCTCGGATTACCATCACATTTAGATAAACGGATTTTTCTCCCAATGTGATAGGTAATTGAGGAAGGATCCCTAATAGTCGACTGGTTCCTTTGTTAAAGCCCAATAGATTCTGTGTAATAGGCACAAGCGGTGGCGAACCAAGTGCTTTCCAAGCAGTTGAGGAAAGGATACTCACTGATGCACCTTCATCTATAATAGTGCCAGATACAATCATTTTACAACCTTGTACTATGATCTGGAAAGGCACATAAGAAGGAAGGCAGAATCTTGCCAGTCGATTCCAATCAAAGGACGTGATTAGACTAATTGGAGTGGGTACCGTAGAAATGGGAGAATTAACCCCTTGAGTTATGAGAACTGAAGGATTTTCCTCCTGTCTTGATGGAACAGGCGGACTGCCCCCAAGCTCATTTGAATTTGAAGAAACAAAAAGAACTGGAACGGAATCATATTTACTCTCTTCAGGAAAGGTACGATTAGCTGAAGGTGAAAATGGGTCAACTGTTACCTCGGCCTGTTGATTTGGATCAGGTATAGACTCATAGGATTCACTTTCAGAGAGAGTGGTTTCAACTGACAGTTGATTTTGGTCAGTCGGTTCATTAACTAGTGAAGGATTTAGGGAGAGTTTCCTGTAACCAGATGGAAGTTGCTGCAGTGAAGCACGAATGTTATCCAAAACTTTCTTGGCTTCATCCAGATAGGGACAAAGGTGAATGGGGTGATTCCATTCACATAACCTACATAGAAATTTGACTTTTCCCTTCTGTCTATGAACTTTACTATCACTAGTTGATGGTGTGTTACCAACATGATCTCTAGAGGTTGATGACATGGGATGGTGTGAACGGGAAGACCATTCTTCCAAGATTCGAGGAAAGTAAGGACAATTTCAATGAATATGGTCTTCTGCACAAATTATGCATGGATATCGAACTTTGTGTGGCTTAACGGACATATTTTAATCAGATATTGCATTTAAAGCAATGGTTGCTTGGCTGGCCCTTTGTTGAATTGGCTTCTTCTTCTTCTTCTTCCCTTTCTTCTTCTTCTTAGCCACCTGGTTACTAGTATCAATACTTTCACCAAGCGAAGAGGAAGAAGGGCAGGGAGAAACAAATGAGGAAGGAGGCAAAGGGTCAATGTTAGGATCAACTGGAGGTTGATTTTGTCCAGTTGGAGGTGTACTCGATTTTAGAAAAGTCTTGATATTTTGAACCAAGGAGGTTGGAAATAGCCATACTGGAAGGCCAATGGTAAATCCTGGAAGGGACAATGTAGCCATATAAGGAGCACCAATATTTTCGAAAGAAGGAAAAGGACTAGGATTCCCATCAAAAGGGATTCTTTGATCAGTGGACTTTGGATTTGTCTCCATATGTCTCAACCTAAGATCAACTCAGAAATAGGGATGTTATTCTGAATTTAATTAATTTTAACGACACTTTAGATGTAACTTTGCTTTTTCAGTTTTAAAGAGTTGAGAAAAAGCTAAAGATGACTCTAGTCACCTTCGATTTTTAATGAGCCTCAAAGGACAAGTGCTCAGATGGACCTTTTCTTTTAAGGAGTCAAAAAAGAACGAAAGTGACTACTCTAGAGAATTTAGACAAAGGGATTACCAAACCAATCGTAAAACTGCAGTATACACCTTGGTGATAAATTAAAAACAAATTACCAAGGACTTATGTACGACAGTCAATCTTCCTGAATGCTATGTTCAGTGCATTATGATCAATAAGGCGGTAGACTCAGTTTCCTATGGATAAATGATTTAAGCTTATTATGGTCTCCCAATATATACGCGACGGTACGGGGAGCACAAGTCCGTGCTAGGACTTGTCATATCAATGAGGAAGAATCACCCAACCTTCAATGAAAATGATAGCCACTAGTTTTAACAACACCGGAACATGTCACTAGCCTAGATCTCTAGATATGTTGCGTTAAGTTCCAAAGCATTGTTAGGTTCATTGAAATTCATTTTAAAGTTGATCTTTCTTAGAGTTTTCCTTTCAATGGTTCATCGCGTGATGATGATCTAAAATTCCTAGGATGCAATCTACAATTATAAACAATCTTTGTTTATTTGAGCAATGAAAATCCTAGCTACTAGGGGCAAAAGTTAACCATGCTTTTAAGCAAAGAGCACACACTAGTGAATTTCCCTAAATCATCTTTTCATACACAAATCATAAAATGCTAAATGCAAATGCATGTATTTGTTTTCACTTTGCTTAATGTGAAAGATGCAAAAGAGAAAACTAAATGCAGCAAAGATCTGAAATATTTCACTCAAAATGACATTTTCAACAAATTTTTCTTTCAAAAGGGATAGGAAGACTCAAAACAACACTTTCAATTTTGAATAAAATGCTTTCGACACTTTGAATATAAAAAAATAAAATCAAATACATGAAGAAAATCTTAATCGATTATCAAGGGAAGGAAGAATTTATGACACTTCTCTTTTCAACACAAAATGACAATTACAACACTTTTTGTATCAAAGTGACAAATCGACTAAAACAACTTTTCGACAAAGGATTGTAAATGTGGAACAAATACAAAAAAAAATTCACTAATACTAATGTGATTGAGGCTGATCTAAGTGATTCAAGTCAGCTTCAGTAAAGAGGCGCTTTTCATATGCAACAAAACAACCAAACAAAATTAAAAACAAGGTCAAAACCCCTCAATTTCTAGATGGTAAAAGAGTTCAGTCAATCATCGCACCTAGGCTTCATAGAAATTGAGATGCATTGCACTTACTACACTCGGGAGGTGCTATGCATACTGAGTCACAGTGGAAGACAGTGCGATGGTCCAAGGAGCGCAACTGAAATGGGTTTTGAGTCAAATGTGGAGCTGTTTTCAATGAATTAAGTTGGGTTTTGATGAACAATGATAAGCAAAGTATGATGGAATGCCTTGAGAGGTTACTAAGCTACCAAAAGGGCATCTAGATGTGCTTTCAAGTCAAATGTTTAATTCATAAACTAAACCAGAGATTGACTGAAGCAGCATTCATCTACTATGAAATTGCAAAGCAAGAGCAGTTCGAAGGCTACTTGGCTGACTTCAAACTCTATCTATAGTTTATCAATCTGAAAATAAAATAAACAATAACAACAAACAAACATCTGTTCACTCCCTAGTGGAGTTGCCAATTTGTTTATGGGAAAACTAATATTCCTAAAGAATGCTAGCCCTCTGGGTTTGGCAGTTACCCTAGAAACAATAGTTTAAAGCAATTCAATGGTTTTTCCTATGTGTAACAGATAACAGAAAGATAATGGAACCAACCTGGAACTTCCACTTAATCCCTTGCTTGCTCTCTCTCTCCTTTGGCAAATCCTGCAACTCCTCCCCGTAGTTAATATGCTTGGAGAGTACCTCCACAAGTACAACAACAAAGAACCATCAAAGCATCGTGATCTATTTCAACATAAACATTACATAATCAAATATATAATGAACAAATGATAACATTCACAAATGATAGCATTCACAATTGCACAATCATATGGGAGAAAACTTGAAGAGCTTTACTAATAGAAAGGAGAATTACAACCCAATTGTCTGATCCAGCGCCATCCTCCCAGCTTCAATCCTTCTTCACCTCATGAAATAGCAAGATCACTCCAACAAGAATACAATGCTCTCTCCTCAAGCTACCAGCACTTACTTGCAATTCAAAACATTTCAACCTTCCGATCTCTTGGATTGGAGATCCACTTATAGATGTTTGCAAGGGTGTGAGTCATCCATGGGGTTTGATTAGTGTCATTCCACTTGTTACAATTAGTTCCATAAGAGAAGGGATTGGAGATTTTCTTAGATCCCTTATTCATCCTTGGGTGAATTCAGAGAGGCAAGTGACACAGGAGAAGTTTCTAGAAGATTCCATGAGCAACCAACTAACAAACTATCCCGAAAATTTGTCCATCCTCGCCCATCACACCGTATAGAAGGCCTAAATAGTATGCGTCACACCCTAGTAGTGTACCACTCAATATGCATCGCACTTTGCTAGTGGAGCAGTCAATGTGGTTCAAATTAGGCAATTTCTAGATGGTTTCTCAGATGGAACTTTTGGGGAATGATGTATTCAAATGACTATGTTCCTTTAGGGTATGAAACAACTCTTTTAGAGGTTGATGAGCCCTAATATATTGACATATAAGTTTGGGGTTGATGTGCCCAAATGTGTCTATAACAAAAGGATCATCGGGTTTGAAAATTTTCGCATTCACCACTGAGTAAATGTGTATATATGGGGGTAGATTAAGTCCAAGGAATTATCTCCCACCTTTTTGAGTATCTCTAAAGGAACATATAAAAAGCCTTGATTTTATTGCCATGACCTTATAGCCTCTCTTTATTCAACTGCAACCATACTCTATCTCCTACTTTGAATGAATTATTTGTTATGTCTTGACCATGTCTGTCCTTTATTTTTCCTATGACTTCTTCATTGTCTCCTATACTTGCAAATGGATTTTCTTACTATTTTCAACAATTTTTAATGCCCTTAAAGCATCCCTTGTAAGATCCTCTCTCACTCCTCCTTGTTTCCCATATGCAATATCCAAATTTGAAGTTGCAAAATATCTAAAACAAGTTTTAAATGGGGACTTACCAGTAGAATTGTTCAATACAATGTTATAAGAGCATTGTATATGTACCATATTCTTATCATAGGTATTTAGATGTTATTGATTATAACCCCTCAAAAGCTACACTAGATTTATATTTAATACTTCTATTTTTCCATCTATTTGTGGATGAAATGATGTAGGCCTCTTCAACTTTGTTTATGATTTAAGTGGATATTGGTGGGCACCCACCTACTCCATTGGCTCAAAACGTAGTTCTCCATCTTAGTAGTTTTTCTATAGTTTTTTAGGTCCTAAAATTTTGCGGCCATTTTGAGGCCCTAAAATTATGTTTTATTGACATGGAGGTGAACCAAATGGTTTCCATAGGCTCTAGCCTAGGCCTTAGTTGGAATGTATAATTCCCAGCTATGCCTTTCCAATGGGCTATTGAGGATTCCAAACGGAGATCATATGCAAAAGTAATGACCCTGAGAAGTTGATGTACCAACTCACTCCATTGGGGCCCACAATCCTTCTGGTGTTTCTTCTCATGGGGATGTTTTTGGACTTTTAGGGTTCCCTCATTATTTCTTACGTTGAAAAGGGACTTTCAGCCTCATTGTAATGCACTCTAGCAAATGTTCATAACCATCACCTCTCTTCTCAAAGATAAGCTACGATAGTTGGAGTAAATTTTGTTTCATTTACAGTTTCAACACTTGCCATTTATTAATAGGATTCAAGTTTCACTGTACTATTGTTCTCTTTTTATAAAAATATATTTCATTATTTTCCCTTCTTAAATCCAAATAATGGTAGGAAAGAGGTCTTCTCTTTATCTATCTCTTTATGCATACCCCCAACAAGGTCAGGGTATAAGGAGTTGGGACTCAAACTACATGATCCTTTGCAAAACCATCCTTTCCAACTCTGATGACCTCTCATGGTGGAAGAAAAAAAAGATGAGAGTGCAAGAGATCCTATTAAATTGTTTCTTAAGAAATACATCACATGAAAAATGAATGATATTATGAATAAACCCAAATCCTTCGATGGTTAGAAACAAGTGACATAGCTTCAATGAGCATTCACTTTGGAGGTGTCTCCCCTTCAAGGTGTAAATTAATTTTGATATGAATCTCATATTTGAAGGCCATATAGATGTGGATGCTCTAGACAAATGGTTAAATCCATTAGAAGCATATTTCTTTATCCATATTTTTTATAATAAAGAAAAGATTTCCTTTGTACTCCTTAAGGTGATCACCCATGTTAAGGAATAGTGGGAAACTTACTGTGAGAAAATGAACATAAAGTAATATGTAATGTTTGTTTTCATTCCAAATTAAGGCTCTTTTATGGATGTTATTAAGGAACAATATTACCCTATTTTAAGTTATTATGACTAGTATACGGTATGGACCACACTACAACAAGAGAGGGACCAAAAAATGTTAGAATTCACAAACATATTCCATAACTTTTGAACCAAGATAGGTATTAGAGACTCTAAGTGACATTTGGTGGTTAAGTACCATGGTGGTATGCATAAATACATATAAAAATAAATGACTTTTTTATACATCCCCTAATTGGGCACAACAAGGATGATATGTTGTCAAAATTGAACAAACATTTAAACAAAAGAAATAATAGTTTGGATCTATGAATTCCTTATAGAAAAATTTGGGAAAAGTTAGCTCCAAATCACAAAATAAATCATACACCCAAGATGGAAAACCCTAGGAAAACCCACCTAAGATACAAATAAATAAGGGTAATGGGAGGATAAATAAAGACACGGGAAAATGGTGCAAGTTCCGTAAGATCCTGTGACATAACACCAATGAATGTTGTTGAAGGAAGTAATTGGAGGCCATGTTTAAATCCTTAGAATTAGATGTAGGTTTTAGCTCATAATCATACCTAAAAAGGGTGAAGTGGATCATTAATACAAACCTGAGTGCTACTATTGCTACTACCAAGGTCTAGCAAAATGGGTTCAAAGAGTGAGATGAAGGTGAAAACCTTTTTCACTCATAAATGTGGGTGAAGGTTTCTTTATTGCATTTCATTTTTGATAGTATAAGTTAAATTAATATCATCTTATCAGAGGTCATCAAGCAATTATAATCACCAAAAACACCACACATTTAGCCATACACCATCTAGCGGCTCTTCCTAAGGTGAGATCTCTGCATCAACCAATAGTACCACCTACCCTATAGCATAAAGTCCTTCAAGGATGAGGTATTGTGTGATATTTATCCCTTTGAATTATGTGATGCTATTTGTTTCCAACCATGTTTGTGGAAGTTTCATGTTGTACATGAGCCTTGACCTCACAGTTTATTATTAATTTGGACAAACAACTATATAGGGTACTAGAGGTAGCTCCACCTACCTTCATTTGTTTGATCTGTGGTAAGAAATTTAGCGAGGTCATCTCCTACAGTAGGAATTTTTTCTTCTCCTTGATTTGTTCTTAAAGTGAGTATAAGATTATAGCCACATTAATGACCTTCACATAGGGCCTCACCATGCAATAGAAGCAAGGGGAAAAGGTCGCTGAAGAATATAAATAGACATTCTCATCACCCATTGTCAAGTAAAGCATTCAATCAATCTGACCTTTATTGCACCTATACCCAATGGACCAATATAACATTGTTTTCCTACGGAGAATGAAGAAATCAAGCACCAGATCTAAGAACTACTCTAAGAATGGCACATCTAACTAAGCTCCTCACCATTAGAAAGCCTGATTATAATTATGTGAAATAAAGATGGGACACTGTGACTCTACATTAATTACAAGCCACTGAAAAAAATCACAAATAGGAACCAATACCAAATTCCCTGAATTCACAACCTTCTTGACTAGCTCAAGGGGGCCAAGTACTTTAGTACGATTTTAATTTGAAGTTTAGCTACCACCAATACCTAATAGAACCAAGTAATGTATGGAGGATTTCCTTCAACGCCAAAGAAGGTATCTTTGAATGGTTGATCATGCAATTTGGTTTGAAAAATGCCCCAACGACTTTCATGAGGTTGATGGATGACATATTATAGGATTTCACTTGTTATTTTGTTGTGAAATATCTAGATGATATTCTCATCTTCAACAAGAGTTTGGAAAAACACTTGCAACATATTTAGTAGGCCCTTCAAACTCTGTGGTAGATTAATATATTTGCTAACTTGGAAAAATGATCCTTCAGGATGAACAAGGTCCAATAGCTAGGCTACATTGTTGATGAGCATGGTGTGCATGTGGAGCCAACCAATATTTAGGTCATTGGTGACTAGCCAACCCTAACCATATATACTAACTGAGCTTCGAACTGTCTTCTTCTTTGCAAATTTCTATTACACTTTCCTATTGGGATTCTCTTACATTGCATGGGCCCTCATCCAAGAGACTAAGGGTGGTGGAAAAGAAAAAATTGTTTGGTGAAAGTCACAAAAAAAAGATTTCAATCATATAAAAGACTACTTGTTTTCAACCCCACTACTCTCCTTACATGATCTGCAAAAACCTTTCGAGATTGAGACTTATGTTTTATATTATGCTATGGGCGCAATTCACACTCAATGTGGTCATCTAATGGCCCATCATAGTGAGGCACTAATATATGTTATCTGTAAGTACCCGGCCTATGAAAAATAGATGTATATTTTCATTGTATAAGCTTGCCACCAATGGAAGAATTACATTCTTGTGAAGGAGATAGCCATCCACACTGATCATAGGCCACTACAATTCATGAAGACACAAGGAAAATTATAGAACGACTATCATCAAAAGTGGTCCACATAATTGTAGGAGTTTCATCTCAATATAAATTATAGGATAGGGAGCAACAATTACATCACTGAATTCCTCAATTAAATGTCATTTTTAGCACTAACCCCAATGATCCACTCCTATGGACATGAGGCCTCTAGGTGGCCCCAAAACTTTAAGAGTGATCTTGACTTTTCTACGATCTACCACATGCTAAGCACATGCATGCTGATCATTGGTTTTCATCTTCAAGATGGAATTTATGTGACTTGGGTCATCTTTGTATTCCTTCAAGAAAGTGTACAAATTGATTTGGGAAGCTCACTACAATAATATGGTAAGACACTTTTGTGTGGATAAGATAGTGGTGATGCTATAAAAGTATTTCTATTAGTTGAAACTTTGACAAGATGTAAAGAATTATGTTAGGTCTTACAGTTCCTGTGCCATTCCCAAACCAACCATTAAAAAAGGCTTATACACCCCTATTCACACTCCTAATAGACCATAGGAATCCATCTCGATGGACTACATGTCTGATCTTCATTCAACCAAGTAGGGAAATGAATGTGTCTTCTTGGTTATACATCAAATTTCTAAGCTTTCAATTTTGATAGCATGCAAGAAGAATATCATAATGAAAGCCACTACTAATCTCTTTTTCAAACAAGTGTAGGTACATTTTGGGATAATGTAGGCCATCATATCATATCAAGAAACTAGGTTCCTAGGAAAATTATATTCAACCCTCTAATCGTTGTTGGACACCAAGCTTACCAAATCCATTGCCTTCCACCCCCCAAAAAATGGCCACATAGATGTTTTCAACACGATGACTTTGCATGTATTATGCATGTACAACTCCAAGAATTAATGTACATGAGATGAAATTCCCCCTATGTTTAACATAACTACAATAAAACCCTCCATAGCTCAATCGACCATAAAACTTCTCAGGTGGGCATAGGATTTCAACCATTGGCTCCTATTGATGTAGCAGTACCTCTTGCGTCCACATAGGAAAAATCTTCTCACACTCATTTTGATTTCAATAAAGCCTCCTATTGTAGTCGCTAAAACCACCCTCCAAACTTTTTCCTTAACTTCATTTTGGAGCCTCCCTACCAACCATCCTTACCAACATGTCTTGCAGTGTCAAGTACATGAGCTTCAGTGGTTTTCTAGAAGATTGCCAGCTTGTGCATGATAGCTTACTTCACTCCCCTCACAGGTTGCTTCCCTGGACTTGGTCCAGCTACTGGCTAAGCAGCTCCCTTAAAAAATTGCATAATTCTGGAGGGGAACTAGCCTTCCCTCCAGGAATTGCACAATCCTGACTCGCAGCCTGCTAGGCTTAGAAACTACGCAATCATGTCAGTCAACCTTCCTAGTGAAAACTATGCAATTTGGCCTAGCAAGATTGCTCAGCCTAGAATTACACAATTTTGGGCAACAGTTAGTTGCTCAACCCATAAATTACACAATCCCTTTGGGCAGCCAGCCCAACGCCCTCCTATAAATGCGCAAATTTCTCCCTCAGGCAAGTAGGCTGTTGCATGTGCCATTAGGTTGACTATTTCCATCCAGGACTGAAAAACTTGATTTGCATGCATGGGTTGCTTTTTCCTGAAATAGAAAAAAGTAACATGAAAAAAACATCCCTATATTTTAGGGATCTATTTTTAGTAGCTGGAGGTTACATGCAAAGATTGTTTTAGAACCTTTCCTCCAAGTGTCGCTTTTTCCTAGATTTTTGGCATGCGTGTCATGAGCCTCAAACTTATTTATTTGACACATTAGAGCTCACTTCTTCACATTGATCTTGGAGCTCTAACATCGCACAACACATCCTTGAGTCTTCGACACATCCAACTCAGCTATTTCCAGGTAAGTTCGCTTAACATGTCTTTTGTAACATTTCTATTGATTTTTGTGTTTTGGCTTCTGTGACTGTTGTATACTTGATTTCTATGAACATTTGCTGTCGTTGGCATGCAGATTAACTTGTACTAGCACCATTTCAGTTTTCATTAGCATCTCATTGTTGTCGCATGCATGACACTGTTTTGCATGAACAGTCGCTGATCTAGCGACTCGCTTCACACACATACATGTTGTTCCATTTTATGAAACTTCCATTCACTATTTACATGCATGGTCATTCAATCCTTCTTACACTCAGTATCACGATGCATTCACATCCCCATTTTCTTTCAGTTTCATGTCTACGGATTTGGGCAACCTTGGCCCAGACTCTGCCTCACCAAGACAACATTGCGCAATCCTGAGAGGGAAGGCTTTGCCTTCCTCCCAAAAAATGTACATTTCTGCTTAGTGACTATCCTCTAGTCTTGCATTGCGTAGTGATGAGAGGAAGTGACTATTGGCCTAGAAAGTTGCGTAATGCAGTCACTAGGCCTGCAACCCCTGCCAGCTGAAATTGCACATTGCTCAATTCCAACAGCTAGTAGGCTAGTATGGATTACACATTGCAAAATTCCAGTAGTCAACCAACCTCCCATTAGTCCCAACTACCTTTTACGGAGTTTCGGTAGCTAATCTCCCAGCCTCCCAGGAAAAATTGTGCAATCCTTGCCAGTCAATCCCCAGGTATGTTGCATGTTGTTCCTCAAGTTTTTATTGATTTTAGCTGACATATTTCTTGCCATGCATGTCGCGATGTCTCTAGATCTAGCAGGTGTTCATCTGTCTCTCAGCAATTCAATATCAATGGCCTCTAAGAGAGCAAGATCAAAGGACACCGACAAAAGAGCAACTGGAGCAACAATTGAGTGAGTGTCTACAATTTTGTCGATCTATGAAGACACCAAGCTGATTGTAGACAAGGACATTAAGATGAAATGGCAAGAGGTCAATGATGCATTTGCAGGAACATTTGGTGAAGACCTCAAAGGCCGCCAAGTCTATGTGAACATTCACAAGTCTAACTTGTATTGGATTGCATGTAGGTATCCCATTTTCCCATGCGCGGACATGATACATTCGATCATGTCTCACAGTGATCTTAAGACGATGACATTGAGTAGTGTTAGCAGGACAAAGATTGATACCTTCATCAAACAGGATTTGAACAGATGTACCATATGTCAAGGCTAGTGATCACCATGAAGACACCCTTCAACATACCCAACAATAATTCTATCTCCAGGGATATCTTAAAGAACTGGGTGAAGGAGTCGACCAAATTTAGGATTACACCCAACCAGGTTTACAAGACAAAGTTACTACGAAAGGTGTATCAATACTTGGTCATCCTGGCATGTTTCCTGTGTGACCAATAGAGCATGAAAACCTTCCCAAAGAGTTGGGTGATCACATTGGACCAACTGGCTAGTGAAAGAAAATCATGCAACTGGTTTGACATGTTGGCTCATAGGCTAAAGGAACAGGTAACAATAGCTCAGTAGCCACCCAAAGGTCAGTAAGTAGAAATCTACATGTCCGCTTACATCTTGGATGCAATCTATGCCCGTCAAAAGTTCTCGGGCCTGAAGTGGGAATGGACATCAGTGGAGACCTTTGTGAACACTTATTGTAAAATGTTGTCTGAATGCTGCTTCAGAGAAGTTATCACATAATTGTTAGATCATTTTTCACCCTAGTGTACAAGATGATATTTGAACAGGATCCACCTTGCATGTCGAATGCAGCAATGGAGGCACTGATTGATATAGCATATTGGTATGCCTCACCATCTGGCACCTTCATGCGGATGTACATAATAGAGAAGCCTCCACATGTTGTATCGAAGTTTTCCTTCGACAAGCTCTTCATGCAGGAAGTATCATACCACATCTCAGCAGGACTGTCATCTAGGCTGCACTAGAAGAAGAAGGCACCTTGGCCCGCTCTTTTGTTGTGGATTGGGTTATACGAGATGCAAAATTTCAAGCATGTGGATGTTGAAGCATAGGAGATCAAGAAATATCCATTCGACTCTAGAAGCTAGAATCCATATGACCTGCATTGCTTTGTAAAAGATCACTACGCGAGAGTAAAATTTTAGTGGATCCACGGGGCATGTCATTGGGCGGAGGAGGACCCATGGACTTATTGTTATAACTTATCTAGACCCAATGAATTGGTCAACAACATTGTAGAATGGTTAGTGAAGCAACATATAAGAGAGCACCAATAACAGAGGTAAACATACCACCATGCAACAAAGGCAAGAGGCGGATTGTCGATAGCATGAAGGAGGAACAAAACTACAAGTTTCAAGTAGAACCACTTGTGTAGAAATCATCTTTGGAAATAGAGGCAAAGAGGCAACAACGAGATAGGAGGAACGCACAAAGGCAGAGAGAAAAATAGAGAACGGAGGAAACAAAGAAGGAGTTGCATGAGTTGAAGGAGAAACTTCGAAAGGAACAAGAGAAGGAAGTGCAACAAGAACAGGTACAATAGGGGGTGCAACATGTACAGAGAGATGAAACTGTGCCTATACAAGTGGTCAACTCATTTGAACAACTGACACCAAGAAGGTAGGGTGAGCAGTTGCAGGAGCAAGACTTTTCTCAAGAGATTGAACAAGCACTTGAGCAGATGGATACGAAAATGGAGCAACAGGAGTTAGAGCAAGACATCGACCTCATGCCTCACCACCAAGAGGTCAACCCACTGACTTCACCAGATCCGAAAGTGGAGCAAGTCCCAAGCGACCAAGGAGACATTGAGATCCTTGGAGATCAACCAAAAGGAGAGATGCAAAACATCTCATTCGACAAGTCGCAAGATAGAGTTGTGAAATCTCATAGAGTGTCTACTCTAGATGATCACACATCTCCTATGCAGTTTGAGGAATGAGTGATCATGTCTAATGTGTGAAAGCATCCAACAACATTGGCCAATGCTACTAGAGCATATATCGAAGCTACTAGCTCTAGCATTCGCTTCTTGATGACAGAGAACAAGAGAATGTATAAGGAGTTATAGACAGCCAAGTAGGGAGGATAATTGGTTACAGCATCTACCTGAGTAGAGTTGAAGAAGGCAATACTGGATGAATTATTATCCCTTGACACAATCATGAGATAGTTGTATTCCAAGTTTGGTACTGTTCATAAGGTAGTTGTCCATCTCAATGGTTGGCAACAATGATGTGCTAGGAGAGCACGTATCTTGTCCGATGTGTATGTTGTTGTTGATTACATGGACAATGAGATATACGGGAGCCCCATTGCAGTTGCCCAAGATGATGAATCCCTGAGTGGTCAAGCTGAAGTCATGCATCCGGAGTTAGATTCAGAACTATGAAGACCTCCCACAACTCATCACTAGTTTATAGGCTTCCCATGCATAGGTATTCAAGAGCATGGATGTTGTTGTGAATGCACATGTGATCCCATCTATTGGGACACTCACTCAGGTAAATAAAAAGGCACAGGTTCGACTGGAGCTTGAGTTGTACTTTGATGAGTTGATGCGCATAACCACCAGCCCAAACTTGGTGATCAGTGTAGACACCATGCATCAGTATGTCGTTGGTCTGACCACACTCAAGACAATGATGCACATGTTATTAGATGAGTTGGACAAAGGAGCTCGAGCAGTGTACTTGGAATTTATGGAGGAAAGAGTTCATTTCCATAAAGATGTCACCTTAGAGTACACAAACAACATCACAGATTATCGAGCTTGGCATAAATTCGTTATTGTCGACCACCATGAAGATGTTCAAGAGCTAGTCTTCCCACATTTGTCTGAGCCATAGTGATGTCTTGCATGGCTTGCTCAAGCCTATTTTTTCTCACATGGGTAGATGTGTAGATTGTATGTAATGTCTTCTCAAGTGGAAGTTTAAGTGTCAATAGTTGGATGTAATATTTCGAGAGTAGATGAAGAGTCATGAGGGTATATGAACTATCACAAAGGGGAATGTCAAGGGCCACCCCACCCTTTTCTATATATAGTCCATCATAACTCATTGTAGAGGCTTTTGGTCACTCAAGCTTCCAATAGGAGTATCTTAGAGAAATATTGGACAATATTGTAACGAGCCTTGGCTTCTCCACTATGCAAAGCTAGTATATCTCTTTGGAGGAGTAGGCGGTAGTGACTATAACGTTCTGCTATCAGAACTAGTGGTTGGTCATGGTTGTATTGTCTGATTGGAGCTTAAAATTATTAATATAATAGAGCCAACATGTTTCATTCATATGTCGTATTATATTTCAATTATCTTGTTTACTCTAAATGATATGTGTATCTGTTTGCCTATGCATGCATGCGTAGCTATTTTCTGTATATGTATGTATGAATCTTACTAAAATGTGTTGTTGGTTTAACCATCACTTTGTATTTCTAGCTTACTTGCTTTCCATGTTGTGATGCATCTTTTCTCATGTGTTTCCTTCTTAACTCCATGCTTTCACAAGTTTCCAAGGCATGGAGTCCTCACCCTCTATGTGTTAGAACCGCTCATGCACCTTCCTTGACTTGCTGCATATGTCACACCCTTGCTACCAACAGGGACATCTTACTTGCCTCTGTGAGAAACCATGGTCAAGGCGATACCGTATGACCCAGTGTTGGGAATCCTACACCAAATAGCTTGAGGTCTAGTTGGGACTTCTTATCGGGGAGATCCCTTGACATGTTGGTAGGTCTAGCACGATCGACATCTCCAAATTCATTGAGCGGATTCAACATATCCATCAACAGGTCCATGATATTTTTATAAGATACCAACACTAAGTACAAGCAACACCATGTGCCACACAAATTTCAGGTGGAGGACAAGGTTTGGATACATTCGTAGAAATATCACCTTACAAGACCCCATGAAAAGATTTGTCCACTTCATTATGGACCTTACACCATGTCCAAGTTTGTGGGTAACTTTTATTTTGAGCTAAGTATTCCCCCTCCCCTAACTTACACCTAATGTTTAATGTGGACCTCCTTCACCCATACTTTCCATCATGATTGAACACATCAAATATAGTAGACCAGTTGAAAAATATCAATTCCCATGGCATGGATTAGGAAACCATTGATCAAATTACAGGTTAATGAAACTCATCAACAAAGAATCCAACTTTATCAGGTGGTTAAAGCATGAAATCTCCTACATGAATTCAAGTGGCTCAATTAGTGCCAATTTCAGCAAATGTTTCCCCATCTGATGGGGTCACTCAGTGTAATGAAGACATTTTATGCCTATGGGGGGAGGAATAATCTAGATGGATATCATTGGCCACCCACCTATTCCAATGGGTCAAAGAGAAATTATCCATCTTGGCGGTTTTCTATAGTTTTTCAGGTCCTAAACTTGTAGGGTTGTTTTGAGGACCTAAAAAATGATTTTTGTAGAAAATCTTGTAGATTCACAAGCTCATGCAATGCACTAAATAACATGACAATAATCTACTTCTACTTTCATTCAGCAGAAGCCAAGAGGAAGATAATTAAGTAAACATAACAAAATAAATATTCATGGAAAGCCACAACTCAAAACCCCACTATCTATATTGCATATATTAGAAATCCAAGATGATAATACAATTCTTGTTCTCACAAGAACAATCCCAACACTCAGTAAAATCAATCTCCAGCTCAGAAGAAAACTCTTGGCCAACACTTAGCCAAATCTCCAGCTCTCCAATACCCTATTTCCTTGTGCAATTCCTATGGGTGCTTATTCCATATTAATGGGAAACCAGTGAATCCAAAACTACACAATCCCTTCTAGGTTCAGTTCCTAATTCCATGCAAGATCTATACAGTTGAGTAAATCATACAACTAATAGTACATTGTCCCTACACTCTAGCCTCAACTTGGTCTTTTTCAGAATCGACATGCATGAGTTTCTGATGAGGGAATCTTTAGTTAACTGGAGTAGCACTAGTTAATGCATTAGTGCACCAACTGACTATTAACTCACTATTAGTTCCTCAAATAGTTTGGAGCTAATTAAACTGAACTTAACCTAGTAAACTGAGTTATCTAATTACAAATCATAATTAACTCATTATAGAACCATATAATATAGGGAGAACATATACATGACATCAGAAAGAATTCCAACTCAAAATTCCTAAGATAATTAAGTTAATTAAAATTAATTAACTATTTACAAGTTTCTATGAGAATAGAATTTGATTTTAATTCTTAGTTTAATTCAAGGACAAATTAAACTGGAATTTATTATTTCCATTTCTCAACACCCTCTCAACAAGAAAGGGATTATCAACTACCCTGATCGTGTCTCTGTGAAAATTGAATATACATATTGACAATGCCTTTGTCAAAATGTTAGCATCTCTCTCCTCCATGGGAATGTACTCTAACAACATAATTCGCCTCAATACACAATCTCAGAGATGATGATATTGAATATCAATATGCTTGGATCGATCATGAAAAACTGGATTTTCAGAGAGTTTTATACAACTCTAATTATCACTGTAAATCACAATTGGATCCATTTGCTGACCAAACAAACCAATGAGGATCTTCCTCATCTAGATGGCCTCACATGCTGCCTTACCTGTAGCCATGTACTCTACCTCTATTGAACTGAGTGCAACCGATCTTTGTTTTCTGCTGTACAAAGAAACTGTCATTGACCCAATGTTGAAGATCCCTCTTGATGTGCTCGTCCTGTACGATGGAATCCCTGCCCAATCTGAATGGGTGAAGCCTTGAATATTCACTCCCTCTATCTATCTGTACCATAATCCATATTGAGAAGTGGCTCCGAGATATCTCAAGACATGCTTTGTTGCCTTCCAATACAACTTCGTAGGCCTAACCATCGCTTGACTAAGTTGGTTAACTGCATAGCACATATTTGGTCATCTGTTCACCAAGTAGATGAGTGAACCCACTAGATGCCTATAAATAGTAGCTTTTACTACTTCCCCTTAGGTATCATCCTCCTTCCTCCAGTTACTTGCTAGGGGAGTCTCCATGGGTTTATTTCTCTCCATGCATAATCTCCTGAGTATCTCGTTGGCATACTTTCCATGAGACACAAACAACTCCCTATCTCCTTGCCATACCTCCATGCCAAGAAAGCAATGCATGAGCCCCATGTCCTTCATCTCAAACTCTCTTGCAAGGCCTTGCTTGCAAGATTTGATCAGTTGATCATCAACTGTCAGTATGAGATCATCAACATAAAGTAAAATGGTCAACATTTTACCTTCCACCACTATGTGGTACAAGTTTGCATGCGCTTCACTCTCCATGAATCCCAACCGGTGATATAGCTATCTATCCTGGTCTACCAAGCATAGGGTGCTTGCTTTAGCCCATACAATTATCTCTTGAGTTGACACAAATGCGAATCACAGTCAAAGGTTTCAAAACCTTTAGGTTGCTCTATGTACACCTCTTCCTCAATCGTGCCATTAAGGAAGGTTGTCTTCACATCCATTTGATGGATCTTCCAACCTTTTTGTATTGATATTGCTAATATAGATTTGATTGACGAGTACCTTGCAATAGGAGGAAAGGTCTCATCATAGTTAATCCCCTTTACTTGCGAAATGCCACGGGCCACAAATGTAGCCTTATGATTCTCCACACCACCATCTGCAGCTTGCTTTACCTTGTAAAGCCAACAAGAGATCACCATTGACTTGTCCTCTAGTCTCAGGACCACATCCCAAACATTGTTACGAACTATGGAGTCATACTCCTCCATCATGGCATCAACCCAAACTGCCTGTTGCACTACTTCCTTAAACTATTGTGAGAACCTAAATTCTATGTATTCACTTTATTCATAAGTCTTGAATGACACTTTAAGAGGTTTAATTAGTGTAGAATCTTTTGAATCTTTATTTGGATCCATGTGAGAAAATAATAATAGTACTCATCTTTATCATAATTTCCGGTTGCTAAAAAATATTGATCTTCTAGTCAAAATTATCTTTAAAACCTTAATTTGGAGAATATATGAATGGCTTACCTTTTTTTATATATGTCTCTAAGATTTGAGCCCTTATGAATATAAATATTGTTTGTTTGATACTTTAATATGTATCCTCTACAATTCCACATATTTTGGCCATAATTTTATGTGCTAAGTGAAAGTTATGGTATCTTTCCCAAAACTTGCTAATTTTTGGCCTCTTCCTTCACACAAAATTGTATAGGGAAGCACTTGTATTCTACAAATATAATTATAAAATTATTACCTAGGGTACCTTTGTATGTCTTTGTTGGAGCTTGAATACAACCAATAGAATATTTAATGTAAAACCTGGATGTGAATGTATAAGATAATGAAATACACCCAGAAAATGTAATTAAAATCAAATGAAAACTTACATGTGATGGAATTCGAATGGAGGAAAAAGTGGTTAGTGGATATTTTAGTGAAAGTATTAAAAAATTCTCTCCAGCTAGGTTTAGGGGGTTTTGTATTGGGATTTGAGTCAGAGTGGAAATCTGTATTTTTCTTGGAGAGTGTTTCATAAGGGTTCTTGAGGACTGCATGAGGAATCGTTGGAGGCATTGCAACCTCCTTGCCACCATGGTAGGGAGGGCTGCCTATTTTGTAAATTTTGGTTTTGATAATGAAAGGAATCCTAACTCTGGTTGTGTTTAATTGCAACTATTTGTTTTATGTGTGTTTTATTTGTAGTGTGTTATTCTTGATTAGCTTTATTATGCGAAGTTGTTCACAAGTTGTATTTATTTTTCATGGAGTCTGGTTTTGTTTCCATGGCCACCCACTTGTGATGGGGCACAAAGATGGTGGCTATCATTATGTTGACTGAATGGGGCATGGACAGGTTGACCATGGTGTTACAGAACATTTTGTCACTGTCCCTGTACTCCCCTTTCGTAATCCTAGAGGACCTCTACAGTGAACCTCACATGATTTCCCATCATGAAGAAACTCCCAATATATCCCTGTTCATGTACAAAATAATTCTTCTCTGCATCATTTACCAAGAATATTCCTTTTATCCCAGTTTACAAGACCAACGCTACTAACTAGTTTCCTCCTCACACCAATTTGCAAAGATGAAAACTAGCCCTAGCATTGTACAAAGTGACTGAACCCTTTTCCAGTCACGCTAATCCTCTATGGCAAGTTTTTTAAATATGGAGTCGAAGCTTCCTGCTCTAGAAGCTTCATAATGGAAGTCTAGCAGATGGTTGGGCTAGATGGAGCTGAAGAAGTTAGTTTGGGTTCCTTTCCCCTATTAGGATGGAACAAACTCAAGAGATAAGTCCTCCCATGATGATGAGAGGATCCATTTCCCATCCATCCAAGCTAATAAACCTCTCTTTTATGAAGCTAAACTATTTTTGGAGTGAGTTTGAATGATCAAAAAGACATATATAACTTGTAGATTTCTAGTGCATGTTTGAGGGAGAATAGTGTGTTTTAGTTTGGTTTGAGAATAAAGGGGAGAGGCCTTAAAAGTTCCATTGTTGGGGCTATCCATGAGATGTTAACAGAAGTGTGGGAACCTGGATACATCGAAGGTGACCAACACTGTCAAGGCATTGGTAGTAATCTCTTTCTGATTTATATGAATACAACTATTGATTGATTTCCTACATGAAGTGTTATTTTACATCTTTATGGCTTAATGTTCCTTGACCTGTTAAGTAGGCTGAATATAATATTGTATGCTATCACGTTTGTTGCTTTTGTTTGTTTGCTTGTTTTAGGTATTCGAAGGAAAGAAACAAAAGATCACTAGAGTGAGGAAGCAAGATCATCACAAAGTAGAATAACGTTCTAAGAGGTAGGCCCTCTTAATTGATTCTAGCTTAAGGAGATTTTCCATAGATTGTTTGTTTGTGGCTAGACCCACACTCTCAGGCTAGAGGAATTGTTTGTGTTCTCACTGAGAATTTAGCAGCACCACAAATTGGTGACTTCACTAGGGAGCCAATCCTTTTGTTTGATTGATTGTCATTTTATGGTCTTGTGTGAACTTTTCTAGTATCACTATTTCCATTTAGTGTTCTTTACTTTCCCTGGTTTACTTCTCTGAGGCTAAAATTTATAGTGGGAAGTCCGGTTTTAGCCTTTGAAAATTTTTATTCTTTTCCTTGAATCCTCGGTCAACGCATTCTTTTTCCTGATAGTCACATCGATTTCCTTCTGGCGCTTGTTTTCAGTAAGGAAGTTGCGATGATTTGTATAGGTGAAGATTAGGGTTTCCCCTAGATCATAGCCAATGTGTCTTGCCCTTCCGATTTCTATCTCTCAACTTGTTTTGATTGTGTTCTCCCTGACTAAAAAGCTCTTTTAGCTTGGTTTATATGTTTGTTTGGTTTGCATTTTTCTTCACTTCGTTTCTTGAGTTCTTGGATGCTTTATAACTATAGGGCATCTAGGTTGTCATCCATTCACCTGTTTGTGTGCTCAACAAGTCAAGTTGATAGTGAAGGTTACTCCTTGCATTTCGTTTGTTAGTCCTTTTGTTGCTTTGATTTCCAATTAACAAGTTTGAAAAGGTTCATTTGTTGTTTCAGTGTCTCTTTTTAGGCATAGATCACATTCCCATCTTGTTTTTGGTTGAGTCTTTGCTTCATTAGTTTGAAAGGAATTCTCTTTTGTGCTCTGCATTTGCTTGTGATTGATTTTATTGGAAATGTTTCATTGAAGTGTGAAGTGTTTGTGAAGCATTTGGTTTCTCATTTCATTGAAAAATACATAATTATAGTTTGTTGAATCAATATGTTACATTAATTAGCATCATTGAAGATTAGAGTTGCATTGTTATTTGCATTGGAAAAGAAATGAATTCTCTTTACTAGTGAAATGACTACTTGAAGTGTGTTTGATAGGAAATATAAGAATTGAAAAGAGTTTTTCATCATTTTGTTTTCAAAAGTGAAATAGTGAACAGGCCATTTTTCCCACAAGGGTAGTTTTGGGGCTAAAAGCCCATGTTTTAGTCAAGTTTTGTAATATTATTATAAAGAATCCACATTTTGTTGTCATGGAGCACGAAGTTATTAGGTATCACAAAGGGTAGTCCGCCCTTAGTTTTGTAAAGTAAAGTCAATTGTAAGATATCTACCCATGGTTCATGGACCATGGGATTGTATAAAAAGAGCTAAGCTCTAAGTACTTAAAGGCATCAATGGAGCATCGAAGATTAGGAAGAGAGTCATAAGAAGAAGTCTAAGTCTTGGGTTGTAGCGTAGGTAGAGGCTCTATAGCTAAGTGCGCAAAGGCTTAGGGTAGAAGTCCGCAGCTGAGCGCGCGGACCCCTACAATTATGTGCGCAGGGTGAACATAGTATGTAATACTTGGAAGATATTAATAAAAGGAGTTATTCTGCAATTTCTGTGTATTTGTTCTGTTAATGGGTTTGTATATTTTGTGTATGAATTTCCTTTATTATGCTTATATGATGCACGAATGAATGCAATTACATTGAATAATTGAATTCAATCACGAATATCTACTTACGCAGTGATAACTTTAAGTATTTAACGGGATAAGCAAGTCACTTAGGATAATGGGGGAATTTGCACGGCACGCTACTATAGTAGCGTGAAAGTACTTGAGCTATAGGTTAGAGCTGCGCAAAGGTCAATCATGTCCTTTCATGAAGGTATTGAAAGCTGGAACAAAGGGTTTTTCTTACAAGCCTTAGAGTGAGATCACCTGTGTGAAGACAGGAATATAAGAGATCAAATGACATCATAGCCATCTCAAGGGTGCAAAAACTTGGTTCCATCATCCCCACATACGGCTCCGGGTGAGATTTCAGTTTGCACTCCACGGGTTGATGTTGAAAGGGCCAGTAGTGTAGGGATTTGTTTGGCTAAATAATGCTGAACATGGGTCAGGCCCCCTCAAGCCAACAAATGGTTATGTTGCCAAGACCAGAATTTGCATAAGAGATGTGTGATGTCATATCACTAGAATCTAAGAAAGGGATTGGAGACTAGTTGGATAGAAAGATCCATGAATTCACGGCTCACAAGAACAGAAACCCATGACTGTCAAAGGAATAGTGGTTGGACCGATACTTGTATACAAAGATCCACAAAATATTTTTCTACTCTTTCCTTATTGAGCTATATGAGTGGATCACAAAGCTAGCATATAGACAAGGAAGGTGGAAACTCGACAATCCTATTGTGCGGAACTCAAAGCTAGTGCAAAGGTTGGAAGCATCAGAGGATAATATTTCCTGCACCATTGATAATTGGCTCGATCGTGTCATAGGAGGATTTGTGGCTAAATTCACAGTCAACACATCAGTCAGCTATAGTGAGGTGGGGTGATGCTTTTTCAAAGGATCGTGAGGTAAGTATGTAAAATATTTGAATACTTGGATTAAAATGTTGTTGTGCGGAAAATGCGTTATGAAACTACCTTGATGTTTGGCACTACGTGAAGTGGAAAAACTTACAGGAACGAAGGAAATAAGGGTCCAGATTATAGCCCCTTGATTTCACCTACATGAAGAGATGAAGAAGGGATAGCGACGATTTCTCTGTGAAGTGCTATTCAGTTAATAAGACAAGGATTCCCACGAATACCACCTCCACCCATACCACCTATGACTTCACCACTATCACCTCCAACTTCGCCTGTACCACCTCCACTTTCACTGCAGTTCAATATGGCAAACACAGTGAAGTTTCCTTTGTTCAAAGGTTTGGGAAATGAGGACTCGTACCAATGCTAGCTCATTGCGAGGGCTGTATGGGAAGCTCAGGGTGTTACAGATGATCATATAAAGAAGGCGGCATTGTTTAGTACTCTGTAAGATCATGCACTAACCTGGTATATTATGTACTCTAATGATTAACCGAATGCTAGAGTAGTGGACATCCAGGCAACACTAAATAAGGAATTTAGTAGGCCTAAATCTGCGGTGCAATTGATTGTGGGATTCAAGGAGATCACAATGCAACCAGTCGAGACACCTTGGGAGCTAGATCAGAGGCTGAAATGTACAATCTATGAAGCCAACATGAATTTGACAGTTGGAAAACATCGCAAGTGGTTTGTGGCTTTGCTACTACCACACTTAAGAAGTGCACTGTCACAACATAATATAAAAACTCAGGCAAAGGCCTTGGATATTGTCATGAGACTACATGAGACTTCGATGTAAGATCTTAATCTAGGAGTTTAGAAGATCCATGTGTAGCTGAAGAACCTATGCTTGGAGATGAAAAGTCTAAAGCAGGAGAAGATGGTTCAGTTAGAGGTATGTGAGGAAGTACGGTGCTTGAAATACAAGAGTGAGGATCATGAAAAATACCATTGCTAGGTCTTTGCAAATTACCTTGCAGGAGGAGGACAGATGCCTTTAAGGCGAGAAGCTCAAGAAGGACCTAGCTTGGGGCCTGGATTATGGTGCGCTATTTGTCAGGTAATCAGAAAACATGCCATGGATAACTATCACTTGCTACAAAAGTATGTACAAGCACCACAAAAACTATTCTACAACTTTTGTAGGTTAGTAGGACATGATGAGCATACTTGCAGGAGCTATGAATTGATGATGGATAGAACTCCTACCTACAGGGTTCAGGTTGAAACACGACCCCTTGATCAAAATGTAGGGATGGCACAGACAGGATTTCAGGGGCGTGGACAAGGTCAAGGCATAGGAGGACCTAGTAGAGGTCGAGGATAGTTGATTTGCTACAATTGTGGAGGACCAGGACAATATGCCCTCGATTACACTAATCCAACGTGTCCGTCGTGCAAATATTGCACATTGTTTGATCATGAAATGGAAGATTGTCCTACACTGATAGCTAGGATATGTGGCAAAGGGTCACTACCACCTCTGTCGACTCAGGACTTGCAGATGATGAGATCTGAGCTGCACAAGGAAGATCCAAATGTAAATATATTACTCAAAAGTGGAATCGCAATCGGAGATGACAAAGGGAAACAACTAGACGATAGTACATTAGTTCGTAAAGCCCCGGTGAAAGAGGATGAGTTCGATTTGGAGCACACTTGTGAAGCCTTCATGGGAGCTAAGAAGAGCTTCACTGAAGCCTCCACCTCAGGAAGCAAGGATAATCCTAAGTCAAAGATGGACCCCTCTATGCTCACAACTTTCCTGGAAACCTGTATGAAGTTACTGTGCAACTGTAAGGCTATGAAAGGGTTACAAGAACTCATCAATAGATGTGTTGGAATTCTGCTAGGTGAGCGATGCGTAGTACGAAATATTGGCAAGCATAAAACAAGGACGGGACGGGAGATGAGATTGAGCACACAAATAGGAGAGTATGAAATGGATAAGGTCATCTTGGACTGGGGTCAGATGTGAATGTCCTACCAAATCAAACTTGGGAACGAATGGGAAGACCTACTTTGCAATGGTCTTTGATTCAGCTAAGGATGGTGAATCACCTGAAAATCATACCCATGGGGCGCCTGTAGGGGGTGACCATGGATATTGAGGGAGTGAGTGCGCTGGTCAATTTTGAAGTAATAGAGATAGTGGATGACAACAATCCCTACCCTGTGCTCCTGGGAATTGACTAGGCTACTGATATGAACAGGGTAATCAATTTAAAGAAGTGAAAGATGATCTTTGAGAAGAAATCACTACATGTAATAATACCCCTAGATCCTACTGAAGGATCATGCTATATGGGACCAGTCTGCGACTATGAGAGTGATGAAAACCTAGATTGTATCTATAAGATAACAGTGTGAGACCAAGATTGGGTGAATCCCATTGTGGATGGATGGATCACATGGGATCATGAGAGTTCCTACACTTCAGAATCTTATGAAGAAATAGAACGCTGGAAGAATCGGTTACATGAAGTAACTATGCTAAATTGCAACATGATGACTTGATCCCTATGATGTGTGTCATCATAGGTGAGAAACATTCCTACTTATGATGGTCTAGGTGAGGTAGATATATTTTTGGATACATTTGAAAGGGATGTACCAGAAAAGCAATGCTTCCAGGTCTTGGACTAGGCATTGCGTGCTATGCCCACAAGATGGTGGGGTATGCAGAAGGGAAGGTTTGATGATTGGTGCCAATGTAGGAAGATGATGAGAACATGATTTGGGAAGCCTAAGATGCGACTGACAGAAAAGTATGATGGGCAAAATGATTTGTGTGCGCATCTAGCCAAATGGACGCAGGCTTATGGAGAAAAACCCCAACCTGAGTGGGTACGTCTGTTCTGTCATACCTTGGATGTTATCCCAATGAATTGGTATATAGAAACAAAGCTCCACCATGGGATAGGTGAATGGGATATCCTATGCGAAGGATTCATGATGACATTTAGTTTTGAGGACGGGTTTGACAGTATTGATGAAGCACTACAAGAGGTGAAAGCAACCATCTTTAGGATACCGCAGGATCCTTTATACCTGATTCAACTTGAATGGGCTACTCAACTAATTCATGCGCTTGAATGTTATAATGTAACTGCTGAAGATGAGGATGAGGATGAGGATCTGTGGAAGATCAACATTCCAGAAACAGAAGGACACTGTGAGGTTCAAGGACCACATATTGAGAACCTTGATATAACCACACCGGTGAAAACAAAACAAATGAACATCGGTACAGAGGTAGAGCCCAAATTCATGAATATTGGAGACAACTGTGATGATGCAATAGTGGATAAGGTCATTGAATTTATCTGTGCATACCAGGACTTATTCCATACCAAGTTTACAGATCTGAAAGGAATCATCAGAGACCTAGGAGTGATGAAGATCACGTTAAAGCTTGATGTGAAGCCTTACCGCCTCAATCCGAAAAACAAGGAGAAGGTCCGCTTAGAGCTAGACAAGATGCTAGTGGCAAGAATCATTGAGCCTATGGAAGAATCCAATTGGGTAAGCCCAATGGTGGTGCAAGATAAGAAGCAAAGGATGAGATAAGGACATGCGTGGATCTTAGAAAACTAAATGATGCTTGTGCACATGATCCTTTCCCATCTTCGTTCACAGATGAAGTATTGGACAATGTATGTGGCTAGGAAGCATATTCCTTTACTGATGGGTTATTTGGGTACCACCAAATAAAAATCGCATTGGAGGATAGGAGCAAGATAACCTTCGTGACTGAGTGGGGTTGTTTTCAATACACTGTAATGTCATTTGGATTAAAGAATGTGCCTAATTTTTTTTTGCGTGTGATTTTTGCGACATTCAAGGAATTTATTGATAAGTTCCTAGAGGTATATTTCGATGTCTGGACTCTATTTGAGCTAGTTAAGTGCCACGTAGCGAGCTTGCGCTTGATGCTGGATACCTGTCAAAGATACCAAATCATGCTCAATCTCAAAAAGTGTCTTCCTTGCATTCTTTTTGGGAACCTATTGGGGCATGTGGTTTGCTGACAAGGACTGGTGGTAGACCCCGCAAAGATCACAGTGATACTGAACTTGGAAGTGCTGAGGAGTGTGAAACAACTACATGCTACTCTAGGACATACAGGATATTATAGAAAGTTTACCAAAAGCTATGCTTAGATCACCACGGCGATGGAAAAAATGTTGAAGAAGGATGTCACATTCCGTTGGAATGATGACTGTAAGAAAAGCTTGGATATATTGAAAGAAAATATGGTTACCGTGCCAATTCTAGTCTTCCTAGACTAGAAGAAAGAGTTTCACGTACATGTCGATGCATCATGTATAGCACTGGGGGCAGTACTCACACAGGATGGTGGAGAAGGATTGGACTATCCAATCACCTTCGCAAGCCGTAGATTATCCAAAGCAGAGAAGAACTACTTTACCACTGAATGCAAGGGGCTAGCTATGTTGTATGTGCTCTAGAAGCACTAGCACTACTTTCTAGGAGGCCATTTTAAGATGTATATGGATCACTCTGCGTTGAAATACCTGGTCAATAAGCTTGTGTTGGGGGGTTGAATTTGCAGATGGCTCTTATTGTTCCAAGAGTACGATTTTGAAGTTTTTGTGAAACCTGGACGATTAAACATAGGACCAGACCATCTATCACGCATTGAATCAGGGGAGGAACCTACCAACTTGGAAAAAGGATTGCCTAACACATAATTATTTGCAGTGCTTATCATGAATGGTCATTTCGAGGATATAATACACTTCCTAACAAGAGGAACTGCACTAGAAGGATACTTTGTCAAGTTAAATGGAGAACCCTTCCCAGGAAAGGTGAATGGCAGTCGCTTGAAGCCATACACAGTATTAGCATTCCGAGCATCTAAAAGGAGGCACGGGACTATAAGCTACACTTCCCAAGTTGTGGAGTTGTGCAATTTGAAGATGGTGCGAAGCAAGGATGTGTCACTAGGTCTGCGACAACATGGAGGGAGTTGCGCTACCCAGGGAGAAATCACGCAGGTTGGCTGGATAGTGACCGTTAAAGTCATGGTTCATGAAAAGACAGTAGAAGTGAGGCCAAATGGAGTGGGTGGCCAGAATTTAAGATGAAACTTATGGCTTATATCCTTGAAAATTTGCCGCCAGTCTGATATTAATGAACCGATTTTGGGGGAAACGGTCGGATTTGAATTCAAATTGCCCTATAAATTACAAGTGGCTGCCCAATAAAAAGCACTTGGCATTTTTAGAATTGAGTTGTTATGCTCTCAGGTACACATGAACTATGAATTCTTTCAAGACCTGATAGTAAGTCCAACATTTGAACAATTGTCAAAAGAGACACAAGCACTAGTGAAAAGCGTCATGTCAACCTGTGTAGAAGTTATGAATACCAAAGGAGTGGCTATTGAGGAAAATTTGCAGGAAATTGATATGGGGAATGAAGTAGTTTCCCAAGAAGTAGTTGAAGCACTGGTGGAGGTCCCTAAATCTCCAAGAATGCTGTGATCAAAGCCAAGCCTAGCCAAGGATACCATGAAAGATAAGAAGGGAAAGAAACTTGCCATTCCGATGCACACTTTGCCAAGACAAAACCCAACTAGGCCCACTACCTAGGAGAAAGGCAAGGCTATAAACCTTGAGCTAGAAGAGGTGGATATGGAAGACATCCCCATGGATGTTGGCTATCGACACATCAGAGTCTGTCGATATGTTACGCAAGAAGGCTTCTAGTGCACTAGTGCTGCCGGATGGATTACTGGCAATAGAAAATTAGGCTAACATGCCCATAGTCAGCACTTTGAAGGGAGTAGGATTGAACCTGGTAGTGCTCCCACGTGAAGCACTCCAATCTGCGCATGATGGAGTAATTGCAGAGCTGAGTGCTCACAAGCAGTGCGCCCTCTAAGTGATTAGTGAACAGAGAATAAAAAATGAGCCTATGGCCTTATAGAGGAATTCTGCCATTGCTGCCAAGGCCGAGGCAACCAACTAGAGACAAAATATCATATAGGTCATGGAGGAGGCATGAAAAATGGTCCTGGAATTGGCCATTTCAGAGGAGGATCCAGTCGAGGTCCGCATCCATAAATTCACCACAGGCGTGCGTGACACTCGGACGTAGATGGTGTGGGTTTGTTTGGAGCTGAAATTGCATATTACAAAGCTCCAGTTGAGGGCTCAGCCTTTGACACCATCAGAGGTAAAGGAACAGCAGGTGGTTGCTATCATAGAAGAAGTCGCGGTAGTGGGGAGTGCAATAGTACACTGCACACAAGTGTTTGAACAATTGTTTGAGGTCCTAATCAGCTTGCAGGAGGACCCAAACATCTAGAGGCTTGAGACGAAAGCGTGCAAACTCCAACAATGCTACGACGAAGTTAAGGGCACAGTGCGAACCGTTGTGCTAACATAAAGGTTAGAAGAGCTACAAGAAGCCAACCAACTAAAGGAATAGGTGGATGCAACACTGCGTAGGGAAGCAGTGCTAAAGGCACGACTCAAGGCCTAGCTATAGGAAGCTTATGTAGTTACAGGAAACATTGAAGGCAAGCTTGCAAATTTGCAAGCAATGCAACAACAACTTCAGGCCGACAGTGCAGGGGCAGTAACTGAGAAGACAGTCGAACATGCGAAGTAGGCAGTAGCTTAGTGTATAGCTGAATTTGCAGTCATCAGGGTCGATCTAGATGAGCTTTGCACAAAGATCTCTACACCTGCTAAGTGACTCAAGGGCGAGTCAAGATGTTTGTGTTGGGGGCCTATTTGGAGCGAGATCCCCCAAGGGCAGTTTTGGGGCTAAAAGCCCATGTTTTCGTCAAGTTTTGTAATATTGTTGTAAAGAATCCGCATTTTGTGGTTGCAGAGTGTGAAGGTATTAGGTGTCACAAAGGATAGTCCACCCTTAGTTTTGTAAAGTAAAGTCAGCTGTAAGAGATCTACCCATGGTCTGTGGACCATGGGATTGTATAAAAAGAGCTAAGATCTAAGTAGTTAAAGGCATTAATGGAGCATCAAACACAAGGAATAGATTCATAAGAAGAAGTCTAATTATTAGGTTATAGCGTAGGTAGAGGCTCTACAACTAACTCCACAGAGGCCTAGGGTGGAAGCCTGTAGCTGAGTGCTCAAATCCCTGTAGTTGTGTGCATAGGGTGAACAACGTCTGTAATACTTAGAAGAAATTAATAAAAGGAGCTATTCTACAATTTATATGTATTTGTTTTGTTAATGGGTTTAGATATTTTGTATATGAATTTCCTTTATTATGCTTATATGATGTTCATATGAATGCAATTACAGTGAATAATTGAACGCAATCACAAATATCTACTTACACGGTGATGACTTTAAGTATTTAACAAGATAAGCAAATCACTTAGGATAATTGGGAAATCTGCATGACACACTGCTATAGTAATGCAAAAGTACCTGAGCTACAGGTTAGAGCTTCGTGAAGGTCGATCGTGTCCTTTCGTGAAGGTATTGAAAGACGGAATAGAGGGCTTTTCTTACAAGCCCTAGAGTGAGATCACTTGTGCGAAGGAAGGAATAGAAGAGATCAAATGAAATCACAACCATCTCAAGGGTGTGGAAAAATGGTTCCATCATCTCCCCATACTACTTCGGGTGTGACTTTGGTCCACATTTCGCAGGCTGATGCAGAAAGGGCCAGTAGTGTAGGCATTTGTTTGGCTAAATAACATTGAACCTGGGTCAGGCCTACTCAAGCCAACATGAGCACCGTGCCTTGATCCCCAGAATTATGTAGTGACTTCTCCCAGCCTAACCTAAACTGTGCATTTCACAAGATCAGTCATCAAGCTTCTTCCCTCCCTGCGGGAACCCCGTAATGCATAAGATCCCAAGCCTCGATTGCCTCCTAGAACTGTAGAGAAGTGTCCCCGATGTCCTCCCTCAGTCAGAACTCATTGATCTCAAGAACTGTGCAGAACTGTCCTCCTAGGCCCCGCTACTACCCAGTTCTACCTTGCCTCTGAAAACTATGTAGACCTTCCTCCTAAGGTCCCATCCTGGATCAGTCACTAGCTGTCTCAACTACACAATCCATCCTCTCAGTGGCTTCTTCACCATTTTTCGTAGTAGCGAGGACTGTGCTTAGGAGTTCCTCAACCAAGCCTAAATTATGCTATACACAGTCTTAGTGACCATTACCAACCTCCTAGCTTGTCACCTAGAACTGGACAATGCGCAATTACTAGGCCCTCTTTCCCAGCCTATCACTTGTCCCAAGCCTAGTCCATGGATAACAATGTTGCAACATAGATGAGGAGGTTTTGGATTTGATGTCGTCTTGTCATGAGTGAATTGTAGGAACAAGTACATTGTTGGATCATGGTGAGATGATGAAGAAGGAGACGTAGGAGTGAACATGCTTGAAGACTCACATACATTTGGACGAAAAAAGAAGCTTATAAAGAACAAGTGAAGGGAATACATCCATGTAACCACCTCTCAAGACCAAAGATCATTGAAGACCCAACATCATCAAGCCATGAAGAGGAGAGGATAAAGCACATCCAAGAACACATATATCACTTAGAAACAACAACAACTTGACATTGCCACCTCAGCAAGTTAATGCATATCAATAGTGTCATGTCAATTCATGTCATGAGTTGTCAAAAGCCACATCCTGATTATGAGCCATATGTATTTTAATCTAAAGTGGAAGTCCAATGGACACACATGAATATGAAAATTTATGTCAGTTGAAAAGTAATAGGAAGTTGATAGTCATGAGGGTAGTTAAAGATTCACAAGGGTTAAGCATCATCACTTGGTTATATATATACCCCTCATTATATGAGCATGGAATTTTCACCTTGGTTCCTCTTGCAAAGCATAGAAAGTTTCAGTTATGTTTCTGAGGAGCAAGGAGTGGGTCCAATGTACCACTACTGGGGCTAGTGATGTATAATGTAAATATGTGTATTGGATATTTTTCTTAATAAAGAATCCTTCTCAGGCCCTCACTTTTCCATGCATGAGTTATGGATGTTTGTAAGACTATTCCGTGAACATTTATGTTTCATGTTTGTTTGACAGGTACTAAGATAGTGAACTAGATTGGTTGTTTCAATGCTTACCTTGTTGGGAATGTGCTACTATGGTTGTCATTTTTGTCTCATCCTTGTGGACTACTCCACAGGATACTAGGCAGACATTTCCCTGCTCATTGGTTATAACGACCACATCCTCTTTGGACTATTCCACTAGATGGTAGATAGACCTTTCCCTATTATTTGGCTTTAATGATTGCCACATCCATTCTGGACTATTGCGTAGGAGGAGCATATGTAGAGATCCTAACTTTGAAGACCAAGTCTATATGGATTGGTTTCTTATATCGTTGTTGGCCCCCATTGCAAAATATGTTGCGTCACACTTTCTTCAGTTTGAGGAAGAGGCACTCCAAATAGCTCTAAAATTTTATATGATTTACGCCCAGCCAAGTTATGTTGAAATTGTCATCCCCGATCTACCTCGACCTAGTGCTACTAATGTACCGGGGGCATATCATGCTGTGAATGGCATAGTTGGAACCCTTTCACACACTCAACCATATGCTCCACCTCATATGAGTTATGGTGAACCTCAAAGAGGGACCAGTTCCATTTACCATTATCCCTCTCTCAATCCTCCTCAGGGTAATCCTTATTTAGGTCTTAGCATGCGATATGGATATCCCCATCCACATCAACAGATGCTAGAGACAAATTTTTCTCCACCTTCGTATACCAATGCTTCCCCATCTCCTTATTATTGGTATGCACATCCTAGTGCTCCAACACCTTTCACACTAGCACCCCAACCCCCCATGCCTTCTCCCTCTACACTGCAGCAACTACCTCCTCCTATGGGACAAGTGTATGCTTAGTAGAATGGACCGAATCCCCCAAACCCCAAGAAATGGAACAAGGGGAAGGGTAATAGGAACCAACAGTCTCAAGGTAATCAAGGCAACAAGGGTCATCCACCCAATGCCCCTCAGGGTCCTCAACCTAATCTCACAACCTAGCAATAGGGTGGTCAACCCAAGCAGAACAAGGCTCTTTCTATGAACAAACCTTGTGCTTGCTAGAGTCTATGGTCATTATACCCATGAGTTTCATCTTTTAGCTCAGATGTGGCAAGTATGGGAAGCTCAAGTAGTGTCTCGAGGATCATAGCCCACCACTCCTCCTCCTCCCTCCTCTTGCTTCATCTCAACCAACCGTGCTTACCAATCCTTTTCCTTACCAAGGATACATCACTACCCAACCTCCACAAGGTCAAGCAACTCAACCAATTCCACCATCTTGTCACCATGATTATTAGATTCTTATGATGAATTATGATGAGGTAAATACTGAACAAGTCAAGCTTCAAACTCAATTGTGCCAGTATGACAAGTCATCTGCTAAGTATATGACTGAGTCCCAACCCAAAGTTTCCACTAAGCCTCTATCATCACCCAACAATAGCTTACATATCCCTCTGCCTAAGGTCGAGGTTATTCCTAAGATCCCCAAAGGTCTGTTACATCAAAATTTTTCTTCTACCAAAGCTTCCATACATATAGCATAGTAGATGATTTGCGCAGTCTCTTATTTCCATGTCAATGCTAGAAGTCCTCCAAATGTGTCCATCACAATGGAAAGCTATACTATCTTCTCTTGGCATCGTGGGCCCTGAAGATGATTAGATGATTGTCTTTCATGTTGAAAAGTTAGAAAATCGTCCCTTACCTTCATCGGTTGCATTTCAAATTCCAGTCTCCATTCGAAATGCCACTATTCAGTGGTGTATCATTGATGAAGGTGCATCCACCTTTTTGATGGCTACAAGTGTTTGGAAGCAACTTGGTTACCCTGACCTATCCATATCCACCATCAATCTACGTGCATGGGATGGTCATCCTTCATAGCCCCTTGGCTTATATTGCAACTTCCTAGTCATAGTTTCTGGAAAGACTGTCTATATCAATATTGAAGTCATTGGTGCTCCCTTAAACTATAACATCCTTTTGGGTCATAGTTATACTTATGGTATGTCATTTTTTTCCTTTGCGGTTCACCAAAAGATGTACTTTCACCACAATGGAAAGATCATCAAAATTGCTCAGTTGATGTACTATGATCCAAAATCCTAGACTTCACATCAGTCCAACATTTCTTCCATGGATAGCAATAAGACTCTCCAGGAGTCTAAAAATATTCCTCTTTTCTTTGTGCTTACTATGGCCCACCGCCTACTCCTTTTGAGCCCAGCTCATCAAGTGTTTGCATGCTCCAAGCATTGCGAGCCTCCCAAAAACAGTATGGTATGACATCATAGTAGATTGCACATCCAAAAAATCCTCCTTCTAACTCAACCCCGCCCACCGGTATAACTCCTCAAGGATAACTTCCTTCTCCCAGTGTCTCTCCTAATCCATTTTTGGGTGGAACTGTTCCTTTAGGCCTTAACCATTGTGGAGCAGTCCCTCTAGGACATTATCATTCTAGTCAGATACCATTCTTATTCCCAACTCTTGGATTTTATTCTAAACCTGTTATGGTTACATTGAGTTTACCTAATATTACCTTAGGGATCGCAGTCTAGTACATCGACCCCCTCGCCAACACTCCACCTAATCAATTGAAACATTACAATTCTTTGAACCTGGTCTAACCAGTTGTTCCTACCACTACCTTTGATTCAGTTCCAAAAGAACCTCAATAGGAGCCTACTCATGTTGGGAAACCATCCAATGAGGGGGGAAAGCCTGAAAGAAGGGAACCCAAGAAAGGCTCTCCCAACAACTCCAACTCCTCCTAAACCACCAAAGATTCTTCCTCCTTTCACTTTTTGTGATGTTGTTGGTCATGCCATCAAAAAATATCCTAAAATCCCTCATGTTAAGGATGTGGTAAGTAATACCTTCCCTAATTCTAAAATTCATGAGTTCCATGTTACTTTACCTGAGTCAACTGAGAAGATCTGATCATTACACACAAACCACCCTTTGGCTTTGTGTGATAACTATGGCCACTATTCTCATCATTGTCCTCATCTCGAAGATTTTCGCAATACACTACTAGTGCTTCGCGAATTAGAGGCTGCTCATAGTGAGTCCACATCTCCTTTACCTATGGATTTTGGTCCCACTTCTACACTAGAATAGGAAGTCTCTCCAACACCCATGGTGATCCCTCCCCCTGATGTCAAGATGACAAATATTTCTACTCCAATTCTCTACTTGTCATCATCCACGAGATAGATACTTGGGAACTCCCTTAATGTCTCCTCTTTTGATTTTGTTGAACCTTCTTCAATGAACACATTGGTCTCAACATCAGTAGATATTCCATCTACTAATCATATATCTCCCACCTTTGACAATGCATATGTGAACCTTATCTCTCATGAAAAGGATTTAGGTAGATCTTCACCATAATGTGGTCTTTCTTTCTCCAGTCCACTCATATTCCATTTTGATTAAGACATCATGGAAGCTATTACCACCCTTGATTACCCTTGGGATGATATTCACCATTGTTTGTACTTACTTCCATAGCGGACCCATGACCAATATGTTGTGGAGTGCAAAGTCTTCATCCATGGCAAGGTTGATTGGTTAAATAAACCCTTACTTTGAACTCATGAATTTGAAACACATCAACCTTGTGGCCATTACATTTCCACCCAATGTTTGGATAAGGGGGCATTCATTTTTGAGAATCCAAGAGAAGCAATTCTCCCTAACCCTCCTAGTGCATCTGGTAGTTCTACTCTAGTACCATTATTTCTCCCCATTTAGAAGAACCTATAGAGTCTCATATCACTTCAGATCACTCTAGGGATGATCCACTTAAACATTCCTCCATCTTACATCAAGAACCTAGTCCCTTAGAAATTGTTGTTGTTAAACCACCATGTTTTCTAAGTGAGAATAAGTTCCTTATATTCGAAGACACTCTTTGGTATAGTGACACCATGTATGTGAACTTAGAAATTCAGTTCATTTTATTTATATATGTAGTACCAAAATATATTGGTAATCCACTATTTCCTTGCTCTAACTATATATATCCATTCTTCCCATAATAAGACAACCATAAACAAATGGAAAACCACATCATCAAAATGTGTTTTGAGTCCACTACTCTAAATACATCTGGTATACCCATAGCATACTCCATTCACCCATACATGACTCAAGGGAGCATATGCCCCTACATTTCCTCATCGTCCTTTGGAGGATCTCATGCCAACTAGGCCGAGATGCTCGAATCCCTTATGCAAACACTTGGAACACAATGGCACTCCTCAAGATCCTCCTACTAGGGGCATCATTCCCACCTTTGCATACCAGATTAGTGCCCTCCATCACATATGTTGGTGGGAAGTATCCCATGCTTGGGGGAATGATGGTTCCGCCCTTAGCCACATTCTCACTTGATCACCATAAGTCTCAACCTAGACCCCAACGATCTAGGTATGGTCGATTATCCTCTCATTACTTGGATAGTTTATCCTATCGGCCTCTCTAGCGAGCCATATATACATCACATTTTGTAGATGCTTGATACCATATCTTCAAACTTTCTAATCTGGGTGATGCCACACTTACCACCTGGTCCCCATGTTTGAATTGGTGGGTAGGGATGATTCTATACCTTCTCTAGTAGTTCATTCATGTACTCTTTTGTTACCTTCATTCTTAAATAGGAACCATCCTTCCAAGAACCAGTAAGGCCATTTTTAGACAAGTAAAGTCACATACCTAAAAGTCGCAGATCCTTAATTTGATGGTCAGTTTGTCTGCTATGATCTCCACAAGATTTAGGGCCTTCTTCTCCTCTCCAAATTCTTCATGTCTCACTATGCAAATGAATTGGATTTGGAGGCAAAAGGCCCTTTTATAGGAAAAACCATAGTTTTTTCCATCGCCCATTGTGACCAATCATAGCTCTATTTGACAAACCGTCGGCACAGTTGGAAAATTCTCACCAAGTTCTATAATGGCTGTCTCTTTATTTTTGGTAATTTGAAACTTCAACTAGAAGCCATTTTTTCCATGAGGTCCCACTTTATTGCCTCTAAAAATCGAATCTATTCATCTGAGCGATCCATACTTTAGTACCACTTTACCTTTGAATTGTTTGACCCACGTGTCAGTTTTCATCCTAAGTAACCATCATTTACTCATGTTTTCATGGTCCCCACCGAGCCTCTCCCACATGGCAGTCTCATCAAGTCACCCTTGTTCAGAGCATCTGAGATGTGTCACCCTTGTGCTTATGGAATCTATTTGAGGTCCCCATTTGAGTCCCATTATAGTGTTTCATTTTTCATCATGTCGTATTTCTCCCATTTTACTTATATTTGGCCTCCATTCCTTCTCCTCCGTCTTTGCTGAACCCCCATTTGAGTCATCGATCATCCCCTCTAGAATCGATTTAGTTTCTACGAGGTAAATTAATTTTTATTATGCTCTGAAAAGGGAAGTCGTCATTTCACCATCCATCATTCACTCTACTATATTCCCTTGTGCCTTTGTTAAGGATTCCTCATCGCCTTAACTCTGGCAGGCTCTCTTCTATCGACCTCAACACATTTATTCCATAAGAGTGGTCTAGAGGGTGGCATACCTTCGTTCCATCTTCCATCTTTTCTTGGTGCCTTGGATTAGCAAAAGGAACTCATTATTTTCCTTTGACTTGGTTGTTTCTCACATGCTCGACATCAGCTCCTTATCGCGCGACTGAGATTTGTACACTTAACAGTTCAGTGATCCAAACGATTGTCCCAGTGATTCATGGGTTTGTCTGAGATGTTTCAGACCTCAAGAGGAGGTGGCCCTTCAGTTAGCCTCCCACATGCCTGGATGACCATATATGTTGATCGACCCTCCGACTTAGTTCCACATATTTGATGGATTCGATTTCTGCCACTTGCAACGCCCATAGCATGCATGTCTCATCCAGATGATCCATTCAAATCTTCTGAGACCTTTCTTGTTCAACATGGATTTCTTGGTTGTGATCTCCCATCCCCATGTCAGTTTGAGGGGAATTATATCTCATGTACTTAGATGTTATTGTATTTAGTCGTGGTCTTTTTTTTCTCCAGGCACATTATGCATATGGGATCCATTGTATTATTTTATGGCCCATTGATGTTAGTGTATCATGTACTTGATAGATCAATCCCACATTGTTGTACTCACCATTATTCTTCGTACGCAGTTATCTCGGTGTGTGTGGGTATGCCTCCCCCACGTCATTTGAGATCATGTACTACCACATAAAAGAATACTTCTATCATTTTTTAGTTCTCGCCCCCTCCATTATTTGTCCATCCTTGACTTGCTTCAGTTCTCTCTCTCTTTGACTCCCCTTTTTGTGTCTCATGGAAGTGCAATCTACAATGTATTTCAATCATACCATTTTCTCCTAACACTCATATGTGTGGGGGGAACCTTTGATCACCAAAAAATGATCACCTAGCCTTTTCTCACTAGGTGGATCGAAATACAACATGTAGATTTAATTTTACCATAGTAAAATCACTTTCACCATAGAAAATAATTTAGTAAACCACCTTTATTAAGTTATTTTTTTATTAAATAAAAAAACCCCATGAGAATAATTAGATAAATCTTTATTTAAATAATTATTCCTTGTCACATTTGACTAAATCCCTTAGGAATATTTAAGTAAATCATTATTTATTTAAATTTCCTTATTTATGTTATTAAAATAATTATTAAATCACTATTTAATAATTATTTCTATTTCATGCCTTTCTTGTTTCTTGCGAAATAATTAATAAATCATTTTATTTGTTAATTATTTCTAAATAGAGGTATTTAACCATTTTAAATATATTTTCCCTCTCCACTAAATATAATAAAGTGTTCCAAGTAGTTATATATGAATTTGGTTAATAATATTTTATTTTTCTCCATTTTTGAGATTAACCCCATATTTTTTTATATTAACGAGGGTTTTTCATTCATTATTCACCATGATCATTATCAACGTCAACATTATCATCATTTTTGAGCTCCCATTTTGAGTTCTTCACTTTTGTTTGGGTTTTTCACACATTGATAGAGAGAATCAATTTTTGAAGCATCAATGATATCAAAGGACCTATCCCACGGAGGGGTACTTACATACCAACCCGTAGATCTCCTTCACAGGTGTTATCAATAAAATATTTATTCATTTAAAATAGTCTTTCCAATTGGGTTATTATACTGGATTCTTTATATTGTTTCTTTATGTTTTGGATTATATCTTCTTTTGTTGCAGGTTTTCTATTTTTGTTTCATATCTAAGACGATAGAAACCATCGAATTGTTGTTAGGGTCACTTTTCACCTAGTGACTTAATGTGGGCTTGAGGGGTCTTGGACCCAGGTTCAAAGTTAGTTGCGCTAACCAACAAAACCCTACACTAACGACCCTTTCGATGACAACCCATGTAGTGTAGGCTCCAGTGTCACCCGAGGCAGTATTGGGGGATGCTAGAACCATGTTTCTACATCCAGAGAGATATGTGATGTGTTTCCATCAAACTTAGGGCTTTATCTTGACCTTCGTGAATCCTAATCTTTACACCCAAAAATTGCAGTAATTAATAGTTAGTAGATTTATGCCCTTCCTAGATTGCACTAAAAATGCATAACATCATATAAACAAATAGATCTACATCTTCATGAACCTATTAAGTAAATTCAAAGATAAAATAGTGGTACACAAATACACAGATAGTTCTTAAAAACAAGCATTTATTATGCTTCAGATCTTGAATTATAATTCTTTCCAACCTTGCGCACATAGCTGCAAGGGCCTGTACGCTTAGTTGTGGAATTACCAAGGTCTTTGTGCACATAGCCACAGGAGCCTTCCCCTTCACCCAAGTACAGAATAGAAAAAAAAAGACTCAAATCATGCACTAGGCTTCTATCTATCTGCCCCTATGAACCTTATATGAATTCCTTTTATATTATTCTTCATTACAATACCATGGTCTACAAACCATGGGCGAGTCTCAAAATAGCTCGACTATTAACAAAATAAGGGGATTTGAATTTCCTAAATCCCCTTTGACTACTTTCAACCTATGCTACTTGCGCTCCACTCCTCAAAATGCGGAGACTTTACAATATTTCACAAAGCTTACCAAAATTTGACCCAGGCGACCCTATCCCAACACTTACGTGAACTATTTTTGATACACATTCTAATAATTTTCACACTAACAAAAAGGTCACATACTTACTTCTGATAGAGTTATCATACTTAACTCTACACGCTACTGCGGTCAAGGAACTACTTTACTACCCAATGTTGGGACTCTTACTCCAAACAATGTGAGGTCTAGTTGGGACTTCTTACTGGGGAGATCCCCTAACATGTTGGCAGGTTCAACATAGTCAACAATAGTATACAAGGTGGTGAAGCACTTCAAACCCTATTTGTTGAAAAATAATTGCATTATATTTGTCCCACACCCAGTAGTCAGTTAACAAGAGCTGGGTGAGAGAGGAGAGAACTAGAAGACTAGACTACAAGAATACAATGTTGACATTAAACCAGTTCACACCATTAATGGTCATGGTCTTTGTAAGTTAGCAGTAGAAACGGTTCATGCACAAGAGGGGGAAGAAGAGCTTCTCCCACTCCACTTCTATTTCACAATGTACAATGTAGGAGGAAATAGGAATGTACAATGTTGAGTGAGCCTCTCCCACTTCAAACGGAAACTCCTACTACGCAAATGTGCTCTGGTATCTTGAGCATGGAACTTTACCCTCTCATTTTTATTTACAAAAGAAAAGTGAACTCTGACTCAAAGATTTCTCACATTAGTTGGTGCATGGGGTGCTATACAGGAAGCACCATAATGGGATATTTCTCAAGTTCCTGGAGGCACAAGATTCATATAAGGTTTTACGTGATCTCCATGGTGGACAAGTTAGGGGACACTTCGCAGGTAACACCACATCACACAAAGTCATGTGGGTCAATTTCTATTGGCCTACATTATTCAAGGATGCTCATGCTTATGCCCACAAGTGTTTGGTTTGTCAAAGGTGCACCAGCAGAAATTGGAAGTCAGCAAACCCACTTCAACTTATTGCACTGTAAGAACCATTCCAACAGCGGGGTTTAGATATCATTGGGGGAATTTTCCTTCATTCATTGAAAGAACATTGCTATATATTGACTGCTATAGATTACTTCACGCTGTGGACAGAGGTATTTATGCTAAAAAAAGTGAATGATTAGGAAGTCATCAACTTTCTACAGCATAATATCATTTCCAGGTTCGACATTCCTACGTCACTTTTTTTTTACAATGCAACGTACTTTTATTCATTAAATCTTTATGATTTTTCATTGGAAAATGGTATTGTCTTGAAGCATTCTTCTAACTATTATCCAAAGGGGAATGGACTTGCCGAATCCACAAATAATAACCTCATTCACATCATCAAAAAGACCATATTATATGAGCAGTGAAACTGGCACTGCACTTTGGTGAATGCATTATGGGCTGACCGAGTTACACCTAAGCTTTCTCTGAATACATCCCTTGATTTCCTGGAGTATGGAAAGGAATCCATCCTTCTACCAAACATATACTTTCCTTCTCTCCAATTGTCCCAAGAATCCTAGGGCAAGCCATGTCTTTTAGTTCAACATAGGATGGACACTTTGTACATGTTACAGGAAGAAAGATTGAAGTCAAAAGAAAAAAAATTACTCCATGAAAACTGTATCAAGAGATGGTTTGACAAAAAGTCTGCAGGGAATATTAGCTTCAGTGTGGGTGACTTATTCTTGAATTGAGATAAAGTCCACAAAGACAAAGGTAAAAATTCTAAGTTTCAATCACTGTGGATTGGTCCATACACTATCCACAAAAATCTTGGCCAATACATGTATCCTCTTCAATCACTTGATAGGAAGATTGACTCTCTCCCTGTCAATGGCCAAGACTTAAAATATTATTTTCAATGAAGATTTTTGGTTGCACCCCACACTATGTACATAGTCTTTTGTTTATGTTTTCTCTAGTTTTCTGTTATTTTACTTATGTGAATAAGTGTTATGCTTACTGTGTTTTGGCTTTGAAATGTGTGTGTGGCTGAATTTCAAAGAGCATTGTAACAATGTAGCCCTTGGCCATTCCTGTGTCTGCCTTATTTATATTTCTTGTAGCTTTTGGATGATGAAGTTCTAAAGAAAAATACGATGCATCTGTAAGGCGAGTTTTGGCCCAACCATGAACCTGTGCCAATTTGGAAACCTCATGCCGATACTCAGTTTTCTTCTTTGGTGTGTTCAAGCTTATCCAACAAGTAGAAATGGAGAAGGGGAAAATCTAGATGAGCAAACCTAAATTAGAGGTCTTTATATGTTTCTCTGAAGGAACAACCTCTCCTATTCTCAATAAGTCGAGATCCCTCTTTCATCCAAAAATACATAAGTTTTGATGAACACTTGTCTTTAAATAAATAAATAAAGGTGAAAGAAGAGAGTTGCTTCTTGCACATAGAGGTGAAGCAGGCAACTCCACCAGGGTACTATCTGGGCTTGCTAGTAGGGGAGAAATGCTTGTGTTCCTCCGTGACTTTGCTGGGGTACTGTCTAGGCCTACTAGCAGTGGAGCAATACCCAATATGAAAACTATACTTTTAAAATATTAAGCTCCCGAGCTAAACTACCCTTCCCAATTTGAAAAATTGTGATTTGGCTAAATCTTATGTTGTCTTTAACTGAGAAGCTAGAAAGGAAACCATGTATAAACCTGGGGTAAGTGGGGAAACCAAAGTAATCTGCATGATGAATCAATACTCTCTGAAGGACCAATGCCCTGCACTAAAAAAAGAACAAATACAGAGTAGTTGGTATTCAACCAATATGTTGCCAAGTGTCATAGTGGTTGCAAAACCCTCCAAAATTTTGGCTTACACTTAAATTTTGGAACCTTTCATGATCTTTCCCTTTACGGTTGCAAACACTTGAGATCATTGCATGAGAGTTCTAAGAGACTTTTCACCCTTTTTCTTGTTTGATCAATTGTTTTCTTTTTGTGTGTTTGATTGTGTCACCATGCTTGTGATACTTTTCTCATGATTTCGAAGGTTAGTCTTTATGTATTCGAGTTTTCCTAGCTATGTAAACATATCTTGCACTCATACACAAAGTTTTAAACATTGTCGCAAAAGTTTCACATGGTTGTCCTAAGTTCATCCCTAAGTGTCGCACTTGTCTCTTTTGTCCTACGGTAGTCTCACAGAGGGTAATACTTTATCTTGTTGTTCCTATGGTCTATGTTGTCGTGTCGATGAAGTATGTTGAGTGTGTGATCACAAGTTTAAGTTCCTCATAGGTTCACCTCTCTCCTGCACTTATTCATTTCTCTAGTAATTATTCTGACCTAACAACTCACCTTCACCAAACCCTGATTGAATTGTGCACTCCATAGTCTCAGGACTCAGTGATGCAACCTTGTTACCTAGAACTACATAGTGTGCAATCACTATCCCTGAGGGTAGTTGCACTACATAATTCCAGAGCTAAGTAATCGACCTTCATCCCCAAAATTACATAGTAACTTATCCTAGCTTGACTTGAACTGTGCATTTCGTAAGATCAATGATCAAGTTTCTTCCATCCCTGCTGAAACCCCTAATTTGTAGGAGAGCAAGCCTACATTTCCTCCCAGAACTGCATAGAATTTTCCCTAGTGTCCTCCTTTATTTGGGACTCACTTATCTCAAGAAAAATGTAGAACTTTCCTCCCATGCCCCTCTGTTACCTAGTCCTACCTTTCCTCTTAAAATTATGCAGACCTACCTCCCAGGGTCCCATCCTGCATCAATCACGGACTCTCTCAACTGCCAATATTGCCTCCTACATAGTCTCAACAACTAACCTCCCAGCCTGTCACCTGGAACTGTGCAATGCGCAATTATAGGGTCTTGTTTTGCACAATTCTAGTGCTCTCTTTCCCAACCTGTCACTTGTAAAAAACCTAGTCCATAGATAACAATGGTTCAACTTAGACTAGGAGGTTTTGGATTTGATATTGTCCCATCATGAGTGAATTGTAGGAATATGTACACTGTTGGATAATGGTGAGACGTTGAAGAAGGATAAGTAGAAGCAAACATGCTTGAAGACTCACATATAGTTGGATGAACAAAGAAGCTTATCAAGAACAAGTGAAGGGAATACATGCATGCAACCACCTCTCAAGGTCGAAGATCATTAAAGACCCTACATCATCAAGCCATGTGGAGGAGAGGATAAATTACATATAATAACACATCTATCACTCATCAGCAGCAGTGGCTTGACATTGTCACCTCAGCCAGGTATTCCATGTTGGCAGTGTCATGTCAAATCGTGTCATGAGTTGTCAAAGGCCACATCACTATTGTGAGGCATATGTATTGTAATTTAAAGTGGAAGTCCAATGGACACACATGAATATGAAGATTCATGTCAGTTGAAAAGTCATAGGAATTTGAATAGTCATGAGGGTAGTCAAAGAATCACAAGGTCCAAGCATCATCACTTAGTTATACATACCCCCCTCATTGTATGAGTAGTGACTTTTCACCTTGGCTCCTCCCGCAAAACATGGAGAGTTTTAGTCAGTTATTTGAGAAGCAAGGCATGACTCCAATGTTCCACTACGGGGGCTAGTGTTTTATGATGTAGATATGTGTCTTGGAAATTTTTCTTAATACAGAAGCATTCTCGGACCAACACTTTTCCATGCATGACTTATGGATGTTTGTAAGACTATTCTGTGACCATTTGTATTTCATGTTTGTTTCACATGTACTAAGATACTTGAACTATTTTGGTTGTTTTAGTGCTTAACTTGTTGGGAATTTGTTGTTCTATTTGTCATTGTTGTCTCATCCTTGTGGACTACTCCATAGAATACTAGGAAGATCTTTCCCCTCTCATTGGTTATAAAAATTGTCACATCCATTGTGGATTATTCTGTTGGATGGTAAACGAACCTTTCCCTGTTCTTTGGTTTTAATGACTACCACATCCATTGCGGACTATTCCACTGGATGTTGGATAGACCTTCCTAGTTCACGTTTGTTTCTTCTTGGGTGGTACTATTACCTCTCACTTAGAGGCTCACTTTTCTCCCCTTTTTGTAGTAAGAGAACCTAGGCACATTTTTGTTGTACTCTCACTAGGTACACTCACCTTGCTTTTCGAAGGTACCATTGCAACACTCTCATGTGCTGAAAGTTGGAGCTGAGGAAAATCTATAAGTATATGGAAACCGGGCCGTCATACCAGATGGGACTCCTACACCAAATGGTGTGAGGTCTAATTGGGATCTCAGATCAAGGAGATCCCATGAATGTTGGTTGATCCAACACCTTCAACAGAACCCTAACTTCATTAGATCATTTATAAAAATGTATTAAAAAAATAGATATGAAATTTGAACCAAATGTTCTTAATATTTATCCTTAATATGATCCAAGTTTCAAAGTTAGAAACCTCTTAGAAAAGATATTTTCTAGAAAAATGACAAGATGACCAGTTTAAAGCGAAAAAAACTTAGGTTTGTATGCTCTGATACTAAATGTTAAGAACCCTGTGTCATAAAAATGGTAGGGAACCAATAATTATAGTTGTATTTGGGGGGAAAACCTCGGTTTACATTGAACAAAATGTACAAGACAATATTTATGATCCTAAGACTAGGTCTCCTTAGTGTGTGTGTGTGTGTGTGTGTGTGTGTGCACGTGCGTGTCTCTCTCTCTCTGTCTCTCACTCTATATATTATATATATATATATATAAATATATTATATATATATATATAGATATATATATATAGGAGACAAAGGGTAAAATTGTAATAAAATGGAACCGTGAAAGGCTCTATCCTACATAAAAATATAACAATAGAAATGTAATCACTCAATATATAGGGATTAATAAGGGGTTTTATTGTTAACATGGAGCTTATATAAGGTTTAACACTTTTCCAGTATCTCAAAAGGACCATATTGTAGATCCTTTATTTTTTTACAAGGATGTTATAGCTTCTCCTTGTTACAATATAACCATACATTTTCTCCCACTATGAATGTCTTCTCTATTCTATGTTGATCATGCTTGGCCTTGTAATTTCCATATGACTTATTGATTGTCTCAAATACTTTGAAATGGATTTTCCTAATATTTTCAACATTTTTTTATGCTCTTAATGCATCCTCTATAATGTCCTCCATCACTACTCTTTACTACCAATATGTAATATCCAATGGAAAAGGATGAAAATATCCAAAACAAGTTTTAAACGAAGACTTACCATTATAATGTACACTATACTTTTATAAAAATTTTCTCCATATACTAGATTTTTATCCTAGGACCTTGGATGCTTCTCACTATAACCCTTAAAATATACTACAAAGTCTTGTTCACTACTATTTTTCCCATCTTCTTGTGGATGGCATGTTGCATTCCTCTTAAACTTTGTGTCCATCTTGTCCCATACTTTAGTAAAAAAAGCATTGATAAACCTAGTGTCCCTATTTGAAATGATTGTCCTTGGTGTCCCAAAATGCACATAGACACACTTAAAGGAAAACTTTTCTATTTCTATCCCTTCAATAGTCTTTTCACAAGGCTTGAGAATTTACGTCTTGCTAAATCTATTGATAAGGGCTAAAATTGTAACTCTAAATCACCCCTTTTACCATCATTTTCAGAATAAAAATCACTTGTTTTGTTCATTTTCATCCATTCCTACCTTATTATTCATCATAACTCTAGTGATTGGATTTAGTGATGATGAACAATTATTTTTAATAATTAGTTAATAATTTTTCATGCTCAGGTGAATGTTGGTAGGTTATGAATTTGCAAGTATAAAAAGAGACACCCTTTCCATAGTTTCACTTGTGAGGATCATTGCAAGAATTTTTGCTAGTATATCACAAAGCTAAATAGGTCTTTAGGATGGAACCCACGTTGAAGTATTTTTACCATTTTTACAACCATACTATGAAATTTATGTGCAGAAAAAGATATTTTCAAAGCAGGAAGCCATTTCTATTGAAACTTTTGTCAACAACAATGTGATTTTCTATTGTAATATTTTAATTTTTAATGTCATTTACTTTAATCTACTAAATTAGACTTATTATTTTCTATCAACCCACTTCAATTCATTTAGTCCACAAGGGTTGAAATCATGCTGAAGTTGGGAAGTAGTTAAATAAATAAAAAATGGATAAGTTTTAGGACACCTAATTGTTGTAATTAAAAGTGGTTTCCTCCTAAATTTCTAGCAAGAACCACTAGAAAATAGCAAGAAATTGTGTTTTTATATAAAAATTTAGAGAAGAAAAGTCAAAAGTTTTGATATATTTTAGTTGATTTGTACAATTATCTTTGGTTAATAGAAACTGCCTATTTGATTTTGTGAGAGTTTGCAATTTGTAAACCACTAGGATATATAGAGAAAGGGAAACTCTACAACCATGGTGGCCATATTTTTTTGTTGCTATATATTTCTACCTTTCATATATGCTAATTTCCTTTATTGTTCATGTTTTTACTGCATATGTTTTCTATTGCACATATTTGTTTCAGTTTATTTTTCAGATATATTTCATCTATTTATGTAGCATAAAGTTTAATTCTCTAATTACATTTTTGTTCCATAGCATTTTACTCTCATGAGTATGCTCTATTTTTTTGTTAATGTGTTTTATTTCCATGATTTATATAACAACACTTAAGATTAATTTTGTTTTGGTAAAATAGATCAATTGATTTTGTGGGTAGTTATTTTTTTTCCCTTTTCATTTATTTTCTTCTTGTTAGTTATTTTCAAAGCTTCTTTTGTTGCTTTTAATTAGTATTGTTGTAGATTAATTTTTATTTGTTTCACTTTTATGTATTGAATACAAACTAATTTAGATTTTTTTCTACAATGACTTGTACAATTTTTCCTATAATTATTTGTAATTATTGGAAAGAGGTTATACTTAGTTTCTCACTTCTCAATCTAGGAATTGCATAAATCTAAAAATGCATATATTTTTTTGATCGTTTTGTAAAGTTTTCAACCCTATATTGATATTAACAAGAAAATTGTAGAAGCCCATCACTTCTTGGCATTTTTGTTGGTGAAAATGCCAATTTTTAGAATATTTTTATATAAAAATTGTTAGAGAAGTAAATTAAGAATGAATGAGGAAAAAAAGGGATAAGTTGGGATAGTTTAGTCCAAAAACCCTTCTAACACCAATTCCAAAAGAAGAAGTAAACAAGTGACTGCCTCTAACTCAGAAACTTCTAAAGAAGAATCAAAAGTAATTAGCAAGTGTGGACCTCCTAAATATAGCCTTTTTGGACTAAATATAAAAGCAAAATTTGAACCTGTAGAAATTGAATTAGAGTCCATTTATTTCAATATGGGTAACCATGAGGAAGGAAATAGAAGAGGAGATAGAAGGGATGAAGAAGAGGAACCACCTTTTCTGATAAGGGAAAGTAGAGATGATGCTAAAATGAAAAATATCAACCCTTCTATTCTTATGGTGTTCTATGGACTACCTATAGAAGATCCCAATACCTACTTATTTGAATTTGAAGTTCTATATAGAACTTATGATTATAAGATGGACTCCCAAATCATAAGGTTGTTCCTTCAACTTTGAAGATTCCACTTTAAGATGGTTCATGGTATTAAGAGGAGGAAGTAAAGGGACATGGAAATAATTGAAAAACTTTGTTTTGACCAAATAAAAATATTATTGCAAGGAAAGAGAGGCTACAGATGAAATATTTAGAATGAATCAATGACCAGATGAAACCTTTGAGGCTTATGTTGGACCTTTTCAATTTCACTATAATAGGTCAACTAATTGCAAATTGGATGATGAATCAATCAAGCTAGTCTTACTGAGAGGAGTTAGGGAGGAGTTAATAGAGTCCTTGAATCTCATAGTAGTTAGAGATGTTTATCAATGCACATATGAAGAGATTAGGGAACTCTTTAAGAACTAATCAAGAGAAAACATGAGAAAAGGTAGAAGAAAAAGAAGTTCAACAACTCCTAAATCTAAAAATAGTTCAAGAGTAACAAAAACTAAAATTGGGATACTATTGGAGGACATGAAAATGATATATTGAATTAATTATCTATACAACTAGATGCTTTTTAGATAAATAAAAAACATGATATTGAAAGATATTTTCCTATATCATGCCTTCAATGCACCAAGGAACATCCTAGGAGTGATTTTCTATTAGCTATAGTAGAAGTATATTGCATTTGTTCTAAGAATCATAATGTCAACAATTATCCACAAATTCCAAGTTTCAAAGTAGTTTATCAAATATCTAACCAACATGTTAAGAAATTTCTTTTTTTAAAATCAAAGTTGCTTTGGAAAATTTCGACCACCAATTTCTTGAGGAAATCAAGATCTTCAATATTTTAATCAACCTTAATATAATCCTAAAATCAACAAAGGACAATAATTACCTTCTTCTCAATTTGTTAACAATCAACAACCTTGGAAACCATCTCTTCAAAATCCTAAGAATTATACACTTACATACAATCAACAATTATAATCCAATCCATAATCCTTTCCTATTTTGTGGCATATGCAACAATTCAACCAACCATATCAAAATTGGCCATAACAACAACAATTACTCTTTCCACAACAAATCTAGAATTTGAATCAAGCACTAAGACCAAATCAATTACTTGCTTAGTGGAATCCAAACCTAATATTAAGGAAAGTAAGGTAAATCAACAACCAAAGTCAAATCAAGCTATTCAACCAAGTCAAGTAATTTACACTAATGACGTTGGTGAATCTTGAACTCTTATTGTTGTCACAATTAAATTCCAAGCCACGTCTTTAAGATCACCCAGATTTTTGGGAAATCACCCAAGACCACTTAGAATTAAGGATGCTAATGAAGAAAAGTAGCAATATAATGAGGAGAAGAATGAAACTTTACCATTGAATTCCCAAGATTTAGATCAAACATGAAATAAAAAAAAACTAATCTCTTTCAATCACCACCATTTCCTAAAAGGATTACAAAGACCAGGATAACTATAACTAGTTAATTATCTAAGATGAGAGATAAAGAAATAAATATCCTCATAATATCCAAATAACTAGGTTATGAAACCAACTTGCAAAATAAAAGAAGAAAAAGAATGACTCAAATCAAGAAAATAGAAACACCTAGTAAGAAAAAATGGATGGATGATTTGAAGAATGTGATCAGAGCTAGGATAAATGTACTTATCTATGGCATGGAAGACAATATCGATGGTTTAGAAGAAAAATTTAAAGGAAACATGGAAGATTTGAAGAAAGACATGGAAGGTTTGAAGGAAGGTGAAGCTACTACAAGGAAGGTTTCTTGATGGCGAAAAGGTAGTAGAGGAAATTCATGATGACAGAAAAAAGAAATTTTAATCATGATTTCATAGAATGTAATGTTGTATTGAAGACCCAACATATTCAAAATATAGATCAATGACTTAAAAATCAACCTCTTCCAGGGGGCAACTTCCTTTACATTACACAAATTAACAATTCTTGGATCATAAAAATGTTAAGATCTCCTTTCCAGATATAGGAGTCTAAGGAGTCACAATATAATGAGAACCAACATAGCAATAATAATGTAAGGGCACAACAATAACAATAGTGGGCTTCTATGGGGCAAAATAATAACAATATGGGGACTAAATGGGCACAACAATAAAATAAGGGGGTTTCCCTAATAACAATAAGGGGATACACTAGCAGTATAGGGACCTAACATGCCAAGTCCTTCAAAAAAGTATGCCCTCAATGCTTGCGTAGTTTTGGATGCTTCTGTATAAAATTCTCATCCTCCCATGTAGAACCTTCAGCGGTTAAGTTCTTACACTTGATGAGATACTCTGAAATTGATCGATTTCGTAGCTGTTTGGTTCTTATTTCCATTATTTCTTCAGGTTCCAATATGATTTTTCCTTCCTCGTCAAGTTCCAACAATATTATTTGAACTGGGAACTTGTCACATATAACCTTCTTTAAGCATGAAACATGGAAAACTAAGTGCACTCGGGAACATGCAGGAAGCTCCAATTGTATGCCATAGTACAAATCTTTTTCAAAACCTTGTAAGGACCACAGTACCTTGGCGATAATTTATTATCCTTCTTAGCTTGCTTGAGGGATAGTTTTTTATATGACTGTAACAATAAAAATACATAGTTACCTAAATGAAAACTTCTTTCACTGCGATGTTGATCTTCCTGTTGTTTCATTTGATTTTGCGCCAAAGTGACGTTATCCTTTAAGAGTTGGAGAACTTGTTGTTAATGCTTCATGTGATATTCCATTCCTTGAACCTTAGAATTTTATCTTAAATGTGATGTGATGGATGGTGTATGATATCCATAAAGTGCCATAAATGTGGTCATTTTTGCTGAAGAGTTATACCACCATTCAACCATAGGTAACCACTTGACCCATTGTGTTTGTTTATCATATACAAAGCAACGAAGATATCCTTCCAAACATTTGTTCACTATCTTTGTTTGTCCATCTATCTTGAGAGTTTGAGGAGTGGTAATTCCTGCCAATGCACTACAAGATATGATCGGATTCATTTCTTATTTCTCTGGGGTCAGTTCCTAGTTTATATCCTCTTCTTTTGAAATTTCTTGATCATTTTCTTCCTCTTCACAATCTATGTAAAATAATTTCTTTTCATCACACTTATGACCTTTAGTGTATTTTCTATGGCAACTATAACAAAGCTCATTTTCTATTTTTTATTCCAATTGTTTTGGTGTCAATCTTGTAGGTTGTGGAAGGATAGGAGAAACAATACTTTCATATTTATAGTTGTGAGTGGTAGGATTCCTTGTTGCCATAATTTTTCTTTCAATTTTTCTTGCCAACCTGAATGCCTTCTCTAATGAGCCAGGTTCCCAAAGACAAACCTCATGTTGAATGTTATCCCTTAGAGTCCCTATGAAGACATCAACCCTTTGCTTCCCTAGAATATCCTTTACCCTTATATTCAATTTTTGGAAGTCCTCAATGTGCTCTTCCATTGAACCCTTTTGTTTGAGATTTTTCAATTGGCTAAAGAAGGTGTTTCTTTTTGTATCCTCATAATGTGCTATCATTTCCTCTATGAAAATTGATCAGGTGATAAGTGGTTTACGAGAACAAAGCCCTCTATACTATACAAACTGATTCAATTCTAAATAAAAAGATGAAATACGTACCTTTTGTAACAGTTGTGCATCATTTAGATCAAAATATTTATCAATCTATAGTATCCAAGTTACCAGATATTTGTCATCAAACTTCCTCATATCTTGTTTTCTTTCTTTTTGGAGCTCGATCTTGAAACAATTTTAACTCTATAATTTATGATCTCCAAGTTCTTAAATTTCATCCTACATTATCCCTTTAAGTCCTGTTTCCAACCCCATAGGTCTAATCGAGATTGGATTCTCCAAGAAAGAGTTATGTTGAATCTCCCATGATGGCTTGATTATAGACTAGTTCAGTAGAGAAAACTTGTATGAAGTGCCACATGTCACTGCTTCAACTTTTGGCCCTGAAAATGATATGAAAAAAACCAAATTTCATCCTCTTTCTATCACTTTCTACTAAATTGTAATTTGATGCTTAGAGAAAAAGTTATGATGATATTCCCAAGGTCATCTTTTTGAGATGGAATTGAGGAGCCTCCAAAAACCCTAACTTTCTTAGATCATATCTCTGAAAATATAGTGATACAAGATCTTAAATTCATACATGAGATTCATCAAGATTTATGCTCAAATAGGTTTTAATTTCAGCTTATGATACTTTGTAGAAAAAATGTTATAGTAAAAATTCCACGATGACCTGTTTCAAGCAACGAAACTATAGAATCCAAAGCTCTCATACCAAAAGTTATGAAACTATCTCACAAAATAGAAGAAGAAATAGATCAACGACTTAAAAATAAGTCTCTTTGAGGGATAAGCCTTCTTTATATTACAAAATGGAACAATTCTTGGATGATACAAATGACAAGACCTTCTTTCTATATATAGGAGTCTTAGGGGTCACAATATAATCAGAGCCGACATAAGAATAATATTGTAAGGGCACAACAATAACAATAGTCTGCTTCTATGGAGCACAATAATAACAATATGGGGACTACATTAGCAAAAAAATACAATACGGGGTTTGCACCAATAACAATAAGGGGCTACACTAGCAGTATAAGGACCTAACAAAATAGTTAAATATCTAAAATTATGTTTGGAAAAACATTAACTATGAAATATTGAGATCTTAGTAATCATGTTGTCCAATTACAAATAGGAAAGAAGGTCATTCGAACTACTCTAATTGATCTTGGAGTGACCATTAATTTGATGACTAATAATATTGTAAGGAGCTTAAATCTTCAAATTCAGATATGGTTATCATTGTAGATTCATGGGAATATCATGTTGATTTTCTTATTCTGCGTACTAAAATTAGTACATGAAGATATCTAGTAAATTTAGGATGACCTTGGTTAGCAACTGTAGATGCTTATATTGAATGTCACTCAAAAAATATTACAATTTCTCAAGGAGAATTAGTGAAGAAAATAAAGTTGTACCCTGTTGCAAAATCCAATCCATTGAAAAACCATTAAAAGATTCATGGATGAAAAGGACTATTTTTATGCATATTCCACACCAATTCTTGCAAAGCATTAACATTGAAAGAAGCAACTAAAAAATACATATCTCTAATTCTACACAAAACATTTATTACTCTTCAATTAAAATCGGAGAATTCAATAGCCAAGAACGAAAGTTCAAGAAAATTGAATTTGTGAATCAAGTTCATCACAAAATTTCTCTATTGGTTATCCTAAATTTGTTTAAGAAAATATTAATGAACATCGATATTTGGAAGAATATTTTATCTAAGAATATGAAGATTCCAGAATTAATGAAATTGAATTCTTTCCAAGAAAAAACTTTTAATATTAACAAATAGTACAACTAATTCAACAATGAAAATTGAAAATGGCAGGAATTACTGCATAAAAAGTAAGAACATTTGTATGGAATTATAAAGCCCTGATATGAATAGAGCCTTTAGTTTGCATGCATCATATTTATATTTTGGATGGAACTCTTTCTACTAGGTTGCATGCATCATATTTATATTTTAGATGGAACTCTTTCTATTAGGTAGCCGAAGTGTAGAATGAATCTAGCTCTTGAGAATATTGAAAAAAAATTACAAAATTTTTTAACAGTAGAATTTATTTATCAAGTGAATGAGTTTCATTGATTGCTTTAATTCCAAAAAAATGGGCAAATAGAGAATATGTGCAGACTACTATGGATAACTCAGCAAAGGTATTTGAAAGGATAATTTTCCTTTTGGTAAAGAAAAAGGTATTTTTCCTTTCTATTTTGGCAAATATAATAAAATAGAGATTGATCTTGAAGGCCATTTAGATATGCAATGCATCTGCAACATTTCAGTGAATTATTCTTAATATTTTTTCTAACCTTATTATTTTTATTTGAAAATTTTAATGGTTCATATGGATTTTTTGAATTTATAGATCATGAATATGAATTTATATTTAAATTTATAAAGAAATAATATTAAATTTCCTATATAAAAATTTCTTAATTGGTTCATTATGATTTTTTGAATTTGATGGATGATGGATATGGATTTATATTTAAATTTATAAATAAATGATATAAAATTTTTCAAACTCAAAATATCGATATAAATTATAGATAATTAAATGAAATAAAATTAAATTACTCTAAAATATGTATTTAAAAGTTAAAAGTATAATTAATAATTACTATTACATTTATATACATAAACATTTTATGTATTAGTTTATTTTAACGTTTTAAGTGTAAGTGATAGCGAGTAACCTTGCCAAACCCAAACTCTTACCCTCTACAAAGCCTGTTAAAATGCTCCTCAAATTATAACCCAAGATATTTCTGAATCTGGTAATTATTTTAAACCCAAGCGGAAGCTTCTTCCATTTAAATTTAAAAAGTCTTTGCCCAAATGTTTCTTACCTTGCATAAATTCTATGCAACTTCACTTACAATCTATCTCAGCTTGTTTAAGATCCGGCTGCGCCTTCATCAAGGTTCCCTTGCAAGTTTTTGCTGCTCCTTAAATGCTATTCATCAGTCAAACCATCACTGCACCTTTTGAACTACTCTATGTTCTGGCTGCAAATCAACGACTTTGCCAGAATATACTTCTAAATTTCTCCAGCGTTACAACTCAACGACCTCTGTATCTTAGTTATTCAGAACATCATTCCGGCAAATATATGATACTTCCTCTGCGTTATAACTTAACCATTTGATTGGGTTAAACCACGGCAATCTGTAAACATTCCAACTGTCCACTTCAATTTGGAGTTTCGCTCCTTCAGCATTCAATTGCCAATGCCTCAACAAATATCGCATCTCACACTTCTAAATCAGATGAACCTTCGATTCATGTTCTTTTGCCTTCTATTTAATTCTGCAATCAAATTCGAACCCCTTTGATTGCCACCAGACTTAACACTAAAGTAGAACCGATTTCCATTATGCCTATCTCTTCAAGACTGGTATTTGACTGTAATTACCTCAATATTCTACCTTTGAAAGGGACACCTTCCTCTCAATCAGAATCAATCTCAATACCATCGACTATCCAACACTTTGCACAAACAAACTTTGATTTTGGCTCAACAAATCCAGTGCTTTGTTCTAGCACAATTTCTTCTGCGCCCAGATTTGGACCAATCTTTACACATTGACTTAGTCAGCGCTAAGAGAATCAATTCTAGAAACCCAGATTAAATTTCCTTCCTTCAAACATGTCTTAACCCAATAGAAAATGATCAATTTGAATTGACATTTATTCATAGGTAATTGTTGATATCAATATCGATTATCAGAACTGGCATCGATTCCTGCGAATCGAACCCACTTAATTTAAACCCAACTCATAACAATATTTTAATGCAGAAATCATTCATCTTGTCCAAGACTGAAACACAATTGAATTATGGAGTTTCTCTCATAAATTACACAACAATTTATTACTCACATTTGAAGGGCGTTCATTACAGTGCTACTCTTATAAACTAGCAACATACACCAAATCAATTTATCTTGAATCCCAATTCATTCATACAACATAAACTCAGGAATAAAGCGTAATCTTCAGAAAATTATATTCTGTATTAATACATACAATACTTACATAACAATCTCCTTCCTTGGCCTGATGTCCAAATCATCGTCCCTTTTACAAACTACCCGAAGGCTTCCAAGTAGAAACCCCTGCTCTCTATTCACACTCTCTCCCTCTTCGTTCTATTCTCCAAAAGGAAGTTATCCATCAGTCATACCTAACCACTTCTTTCCACACATGAATGAATTAGTTATACAGTTATAATTCAATGTTTATCTTTATTCAAACAAAGTAGACCACTTTTAAGTACTTGCCCTTATTGAAATTAATACAAATTTAACAACTAAGTCTTCCTCAAGTCTTGCATTAGCCACAGCATGTGACGACCCCGTCACATTGCTAGCCTGGACTAGATGCTCATGCATCAGACTCTCATGTTTGAAAACATTCATGATCTCCTGATCATGTGCTTTCAAAAAGGAATGAAGAAAAATAAAATTCCTCCTGGATCCCAGACTTTGTCCTAGAGTTGTCCATATGCTCTTCTCCTCCGTTTAGGTTGCATGTTAGCTGCTTCCTACTTCATCTTCCTTCTCTGGTCACAATAGTTTGGAGCTGAAAACACCGTAATAAGTTTGCCGTCGTGTTCAATTTCATAATCTTCCTCTTTAACTTCATGAGATTTGACCACCTGCACAAGATTGTTTTCTTGGAAAAATCTTTTGGTCACATCTTCTCCAAAAGACAAACCAACATCTCATTTGCTGGGTCCACGCCCTTTATGGGGCTATGAATCACTCCAAAGTATTTCACACATCAGACCCTCTTTAGGGGGCTCGTGGAATCGAACAATTTCTTGGATATCATCCAGTCTTATACCATCAATGCTAAAAATACTATTACGGACAACAAAAATCTTTTCATTGAGGACGTGAGCCAAAGGCAAGCAGCAAAACACTTCAGCGAAAAGCTCAACCAAGCTTCCACTGTACTTGGACTTGACTTCGACCACAAAACTATAAATCTGCTTCATAGTCTTGCTTTCATGATTTCCTCTTGCAAGACAGAGTTCAGTTGGACACATACACTTGAATACAAATAGCACGAGTATGACTTCAACTGAAAATGATCCTCGATCAACAACATTACCATTAAAAAGATAAGGATTATCCTCCGAAGGAAGCTCACTAACCTCCAAGATGTTCAAAAGGACATAATACTGACCATGGATGTCACCACAAACAGTGAATCACTTTCCATTCGGAATGTTGATGTCAACCAGTGATGGCATCGCCTCCAGCAAATCCTTTACTTGCAATAATATTTGAGATGCACACCTTCCGTGCATATTTTCCTGATTCTTGAATTCATCCATCACTTTCTTTATAAATTCCAATGTTACATTTTCTCCTTCTATTCTATGATGTCGCTCCACCTTTATTGAATGAAAATCATTGGTTCAAAAATAGAATGATTCACAAGATCATTCACTGAGATGGCCTCAATAAATCTAATTTTGTTGACCGCTGTTTCGGTCTCTTCAAGCTTTTTGGTGGCATCAGGATCATTTGGACAAATTCTCTTACCGTGCTGAATTTTTTTTTGTACTTCGCTGATCACTTTTTCTGATGCTGCTAGCCTTTGCCTTCTGGTATGCTTCAACATCAGTTTCTTTATGTTCTCAGTCTCTGTCTCCAGTCGATCTTCTTGTTGGCCTTCTTCATTAATTCTCCCTTACTGCTTTAGCTGGTTGCTACTGTCCAACTGCATCTTCCTCTGTTTCAAACATTCAGACTGTGTGTCTCCTTTCAACAATATTCTAATTGGTTGTGCTGGACCTTCTTCTTTCATCAATACTTTAGTGTGTTGATTTAACTCCAAAGAGTTTTCAAGTTTTCCCCCTGTATCATCTATTCTAATAAGGCTTCCTTTCCCTAGTTCACAGTTGTGAACTTCTTCTCCTGTTTCTGTTTCTTTTACTACAAATCTTTTGCAGTCTTCATCAGGTACTGGTGCTTTTAGCCATTTTTCTAGCAACTCTAGCTCCTTCTCCCATACATTAGCTTCTTGATGAGCGCTGCTTTCTTTTTCTCCTTGATCCTGTTGTTGACCTTTTGTCATTGTCAGCTCGTCTTCCTTTTCTTCACCTTTTTCTAGGTGAATCTCTACTTCCTGTCATCTTCCTTGAGGTATGTTTTTCAGGTTGATCAAATCAACATCTCCCATGGCTAACTCAACCATGCCTATCATCATGACAACATGATGATCTTCTACTATATTTTCAGAAATCATGGACTTTTCTTCATGAACTTCTTGGACAATCTTCATTGGTTGTCCCTTTTCACCTTTATATGTTGCCTTCACTAATATTTTTGAGCTCACGTCTTCTATGCAGTTTTCTCTTCCAGGACTGTCAACTACATTCCATGTGGGTGACACTGAATCGCTTGAAAACAATGTTGAGGAGCCATTGGGTGGAGAGGAACAATAGCTAGGACCACATGCTTCCTGCCAAGAAACGTCTCTACCAACTATGGGCAACCCTGTTATTGATACATTAACCAACTCAGTGGAATCAGAATATCCTGAGTGGACAGGGTGATTGTTGTTTCCCAAAGTCAAATTTTCCAAATTTCGAGTTTCTTCTAAATCTGTAAGATTACCTCTATTTCCATGAAGACAAGATGTCGGCAACTTAATCATTCCTTCACTTGTTTTCATGTCCCCGCCTGCCAACTTCTCAAGGGAAACGACTTGATATGCATCCCAAACTATGGGAGTAGAACAGGGTTGATCCCTACCTTTGATGGCACTTCCACCAGGTTTCCGTTGACCAACAAATGGTAAATTAAACGATGATTGGTCTTCTCCCGCCTGTCGGACTAATACTTCCACATCATTTAAACCCTCTTGGACCTCTTCTGTCTCTCTCAGGCTACTCCTGGAAATTTGCACATCCTCTATAGGATATTTTTTAGATGTTACTAACGAATTCTTTTCTTTTGACAAAACACTCTTCCTGATGCTTACCTGGCCCTCTTGCATACCTGAACTTCCTTCGAGCGGTAACATCGTGGCCAAGACTTCGGACAACAGTGTATGCAATGTTGGAAGCTTATGTGGAGCATTAACTATTTTATTTGTGTCTTTCCCATAAGGTTGTGTTTCCACAGTTTCATCTGTTTTATATTCTGTCATCTGTTTCTCTGAATTTCCTTCTAGTCTTCCTGTCAACATTTCGGCATGCTGATGCAAGTTCTCTTCTAAATTTTTTTTGACCCTCATATGATCTCACCCCTTCCTCATCATCATCCAAAAATATTCCTTCCTCTGGCTTACAGATAACTTCATCTACTTCATCTACTTCTCCTGCTTCTTCAAGCATTTTCCTCTGAACAAATTTGCCTGCGGCATCTTCCATTCTTATCCTTGACTCAAAGAATTTGAGTTTCTTTGTCCATAAGGAAATCTCACTTTGCCTCAACTTCATCTGCAATGGTTGCCAAATCACTCTCTTTCCCTTCAGCGGAAAGATCCATCCTCCATTATGGTTTTCCTGCTCTTGTAGCCATTCCTGTAGTACCTGCAATTGTACCTTCATTACTGCAATTTCTCTTTCTCTAACTTTATCAGTCATCTTACCTCTGTGGCATTCCACTAAACCTCTTCTCTAATCCTCCATGATCATCTTTTTTATGAGTTTATCACTCACCATGAGTTTCACTAGCCTCTGTAACAACAAACTCTCCTGCTGCCACTTACCTCACCAATCCACTTCACTGGACCCGGTCTTTTTGGTAAGTACTGGTTCACTACCTCTGGAACCTCTTGAGCACTCTCCTCTGCTTTCTCTAGGCTATCTCTTCAACTCACCTTCTCTTCATAACACTGCAATTTTCCTCCCTATCCAGCCTTTAGCTGAATGTCAGGTTCACTTCCATCATCTCCTCTGCAACCATAAACCTTAATCACAAATTTCAAATCAGAAAATTATCTCACCTTTAATATTCTGCATGATCTTGTCCTCCATTCATTTCTGCAATCCTGTTCATTGCAATTGTGTACCTTTGCATATTAGATTTAGAATATGATCTTCCTCTCAGTCTTCATCACACATTTAAATAAAACACACTTTCTCGACAGAACCTTCCTTGCATTCATTCAGAAAAACAAACATCTTCAATTTCAACAGAGCCTTCTGGCTCTGATACCAAAATGATAGCGGGTAACCCCGCCAAACCCAAACTCTTACCCTCTACAAAGGCTATTAAAATGCTCCTCAAATTCTAACCCAAGATATTTATGAATTTGGTAATTATTTTAAACCCAAGTGGAAGCTTCTTCCATTTAAATTTAGAAGGTCTTCGCCCCAATGTTTCTTACCTTGCATAAATACTATGCAACTTCACTTACAATCTATCTCAGCTTGTTTAAGATCTGGTTACGCCTTCATCAAGGTTCCCTTGCAAGTTTCTACCACTCTTTAAATGCTATTCATCAGTCAAACCATCATTGCACCTTTTGAACTACTCTACGTTCTAGCTGCAAATTAACGACCTTGCCAGACTATACTTCTGAATTTCTCCAGCATTACAACTCAATGACCTCTGCATCTTAGTTTATTTAGAACATCATTCCGACAAATACATGATACCTCCTCTGCGTTATAACTTAACCATTCAATTGGGTTAAACCACGACAATCTGTAAACATTCCAACTGTCCACTTCAATTCGGAGTTTCGCTCCTTCAGCATTCAATTGCCAATGCCTCAACAGATCCGGCATCTCACACTTCTGAATCAGATGAACCTTCCATTCATGTTCTTTTGCCTTCAATTTAATTCTACAATCAAATTCGATCCCCTTTGATTGCCACCAGACTTAACACTGAAGCAGAACCAATTTCCATTCCGCCTATCTCTTCAAGACTGGTATTTCACTGTAATTACCCCAATATTCTGCCTTTAAAAGGGACACCTTCCTCTCAATCGGAATCGATCTCAATACTATCGACTATCCAACACTTTGCACAAACAGACTTTGATTTTGGCTCAACAAATCCAGTGCTCTGTTCTAGAACAATTTCTTTTGCGCCTAGATTTGGACCAATCTCTACACATCGACTTAGTCAACGCTAAGAGAATCAATTCCAGAAACCCAGATTAAATTTCCTTCCTTCAAACATGTCTTAACCCAATAGCAAATTATCAATTTTAATTGACATTTATTCATAGGTAATTGCTTATATCGATATCGACTATCAGAACCGGCATCGATTCCTGTGAATCGAACCCACTTAATTTAAACCCAACTCATAACAATCTTTTAATGCATAAATCGTTCATCTTGTCCAAGACTGAAACACAATTGAATTATGGAGTTTCTCTCATAAATTGCATAGCAATTTATTATTTTCATTTGAAGGGCGTTCATTATAGTGCTACTCTTATAAACTAGCAACATACACCAAATCAATTTATCTTGAATCCCAATTCATTCATACAACATAAACTCAGGAATAAAGCGTAATCTTCAGAAAATTATATTCTGTATTAATACATACAATACTTACATAACAATCTCCTTCCTTGGCCTGATGTCCAAATCATCGGCGCTTTTACAAACTGCCCGAAGGCTTCCAAGTAGAAATCCCTGCTCTCTACTCACACTCTCTCCCTCTTCATTCTATTCTCCAAAAGTCACACTCTCTCCCTCTTCATTCTATTCTCCAAAAGGAAGTTATACATCAGTCATACCTAACTACTTCTTTCCACACATGAAGGAATTAGTTATACAGTTATAATTCAATCTTTATCTTTATTCAAACAAACTAGACCACTTTTAACTACTTGCCCTTATTGAAATTAACACAAATTTAACAACTAAGTCTTCCTCAATTCTCGCATTAGCCACAACATGTGACCACCCGGTCACATTGCTGGCCCTGACTAGATGCTCCTGCATCAGTGAGTTAAATATTATAAAAATTTATGAAATTCTACTTTATTTCATTTATTATAGAATTTTTTACCTCATAAATTATTGATATATATATTTACCATTGTTAATTTGGAAATAAAATTAATTACTATCAAAAATTTGTTATATATATATATATATATAGATATTCCTATATTTTTCATTTTATTCTAGAGAAACTTAGCAGTTTTAGTAAATTTTGGAGTTTTTCGTAAATTTTTGGGGTCTATGACCTGCGTTACAATTTGGAGATCTCTCCATTTCAGAGATTCACATTACCTGGATCACCAATAAAACTACAACTTAAACAAATTTATTTTATTTTTACTCTAACTTCAATATTATAAAAAATTATCAATATCTCTTATTTATAAGACTCTTAATTCATTATATTTATAAGACTCTTAATTCATTATATAAGTGATGTAAACTTAATAACTTTCCTAAATAAGTCGAAGTTACTGCATGAATAAACTAAGCTACCGTAAACTGAACAACCAATATTTATAAATAGAGAAAAGGAAGATTACTACATGAATAAACTGCACAGCTAATGTATCGAACGTTCTATTCAATTAAAATTGAAATATCCCCCAAATGAAAGCAAAAAGGAAAGGTTTATCCTCGGACATCGAACCTAAAGCTTTTAGGTAACCGGTATGCTCAGCTGATTCAAGGCAGGGATTTTCTGATCGACAGGTTAATAAAAGAAATAGCTGTGAACAGCCTTTTGGGTGGCGTTGTTTTGCAGAGGAAAAAGCGCATATCCATACACAAAATAAGATAAAAACAGTGCAGCCCAGACAACCATGGTACTGTAGCCTGCGGGGAGGCAGGTTGCCCATGAAAATTATTAATACCAACTTTATTTTTATAAGATGCATTGTGTTGAAAGGATGCGTGATTGGATGCGATAACCAAGGAACAGTAAAATTATTCAGGAACGCGCACATGGGCACACTCAGAAGTTGACAGACTGCCTAATAAATAGCTCTTGGATATATTAGGTTATTTGATAGAGAGGGTATCCCTGAAGGGCAGAACATCACTTTTCTGATCAGTCATGGCGTACTAGTGCATCACTATTTCTAGAACAACATGCAAATCTCTCCCCCATTAACAGATAATTGCCGAGACATATATATTATTAAGTGCATAATAATATTTGAAGGTGAGCCACGAGAATAATGTTCTCCGTGCCTTCACAGTTCTGAGCAAATTTTGATTTAAGGATTTGAGAACATGCAAAGATGCCACTGCAGTCCTTGTGAAGTATGAATTTGGAATAGTTCTGCAGAGATTTTTATGTGGGGGAGAGTTCATGAGGGTACTACAGAAATTCCTTTTGGAGCATTAGAACCAAAAAAGAGTTTAGTGTCTATTCTCGTTCCATTGGCTGAATTTTCCATTTTAAAACCATTTTTTTGGGAACCTTTTGTTTAAGGTATAAATGTCATACTTTTAATTGAAGTATATAGTTTAATTTTTATTTACTTTGGACTAGCTAAAAAATTTGGGAGTTGTCTATAATGAGACTTTTCGGAGATTACGGTGACGGAATCCGGCCGAAGAAGTGAGGTTAAATCTTGATTTTTAGCAGTTAAAATGGTTTTTTAACTGCATATTTGGATTCAGCACCCTGAAAAACCCCGAGACCCTTTCATTGTGCAGAAACTAGCTATCAAACTTGGTATTCCAATAAATTGCTGCCAGATTTTGACCTGAAAAATCCGCCGGAACAGCTTTCAAAAAGTCTCATTATAGACAAGTGCAAAAATTTGAGTATTTTTATGTTTTTTTATACTGTAATGAAATTTAAGTTTATAATTTAATGGAATTAAATTTCAATTATAAATTAATTTATTTTGCAAATAACTTTACTACGTTTAACTTATTATTTTGATTCCTAAATTAGTGACCTTTCTGGCTTCTCCTTTATACTTTGCTTACCATTGATGGTCTTTTTAGAGTTATTTGGAGTGTTGAGTTTACGTTATTTGTGAGCTAACTCTCACACCACTTTTGCTTGTGCAAACTTTTCCATTTATTGTTTAGTTTATCAATTTTACTCCACGTTTATAGGAGTTGCTTTATGAAACATCAATTCAGGAGTTGCAAATTATTGAAAAGAAAAGAGTTGATGGCTATGAATATGAATTTGTGTTAGATTATTGATTTTATTCTCAAAGTTGTGTGGAATAATAGGGATTGTAGTGCATATCAAGTTTGATGAAGGAAATATCATTTATGAATCTCTACTTTGATAAATGCGTGAAGTACTCCATTTCTTTAAAAATCCGTTATAGTTACATTATAAAACTTACTTTGACTTTTAAAGAAATTTGGTTCTAATTATTTTAATCTCTATGACTTTTAAAGAAATTTGGTTCTAATTATTTTAATCTCTAAATTGTTTGCTCCAAGTATTGTGTTTATATTATAAACCTAGTTGGTAGACGATTGTGGAAAACTATAAGTATGTCTTATCGCCTTGTTTAAGGTGTAAGCTATTTGAGATTGGTAATAAATTTTGAATATATAAATATAATTTTAATACTTTAACGTGATGTCATTTTAGGTATATATATATATGAATGAGATACACGAGACACAATTTTAGATCTTAAATTGTTCGTTCTTATAATTTGCATTTTTTTTTTATATTTTGGCTAATGTGTAGTAGAGTTGTGGCACTTGTTTGAAAGCAAACAAATTTGTACGTTATGAAATGTTTTCAATATGAAAGGTTATTATGTTATCTAGTTTGATTCTTAATATGAATGACTATTTGGTATTGGAATTGGATAAGGGTGTTGGTTTTAAAGAAAAACCTTGTTTCATTTAGAAATAAAATGATAAGATATTATTACAGTGTATTATTGTGAATGATTATTGCATTACTCTTAACATTGGTCTATTATAATAAAAGGTTTAAAATTACCCTTGGTAAAAAAATGAATAAATTATAGTCATTTAAGAAAATTAGATCTAATAAATGTAGATAATTTGAAAAAAAGAAGAAGGTATAAATAAGAAAATAGAGAAAGTTGGTTGAAAAGAAACCCTAAATACATAAAGACTATTGATCATTGTTAAAAATCATAGCAAAAGTATATCCTATCAATTCATATTTAGGTCACCTATTATGAATATTAAAAACATGTTGTTATAGGTTCTATACTATAAGGTCATTTCCCCTTGTCTTTCAATTGAAGAGCATGAAATATTCATTGTTATTAATACTTGAACTTTATCTCATTATCATTATTTCATTTTTCATGTGAATACATATTTTCCTAATCATCCCTTCCATGAATTCACTTTAGATAATGAAGGTTGGAAAAAAGAATGAAATGCAAAGATAGCCTTAAAATTATTGAAACTATATATGCCAATGAAAATGAATTATGTGACACAATTTAGTGAATAGACAAGGGTATAAGGGTGAATGATTTTATATGGTGTTATTTCTTCATATATTCATATACCATATCCCTATTTATGCTTGAATAATATGCATTCAGCTTAGCCATATTTAATATAGTAAACAATTTTTGCGATTAATTTATTGTTTTGTGTATGATACCTCATATAATTGATATTGTGAATTGGATTATTTTTTAGATGATTTTTTTTCAATAGGAACAATAGGGATAATATAGGAGGAAGTGGTAGAAGCTTTAATATGATTTGGCAAGAAGGATGAAACAAGAGAACAAGATTATTTATACATTTCAATGCAAGTTCAAAAGAGTTTAATGAAATTCTTTAAACTAATTAGATTAACCTTGGCAATCAAGTTCCCTTTTCCCCTATTAGCTCAACTTAGTAATCAATTGTAGCCCCATCCAAGTATTGTTGATATTCATGCCTCTCATAGGCTACCTACAAATGATGGTTGCAAATGCTAGCCTACTCAACCTACTTCTAGTGTTATTCATTAACCTACCATGTTTATTCATGTATAAACTACCCATATTTTAGATGAGGTGATCCCATCATTTACCCCATTTTCAAGTCTCCCCCAAAACAACCTATCCTTGCAATCCTAGAAGAAAAAGGGGAAAAAACCCATGGCCAAACCCGACTCAAGTTGCATTGACCATACCACCTCTAAACCTTGTGCAACTAAGGGTTACATAGAAGGAAAATGAGAGATGTCATTTTGGGGTTTGCATCTAGAGACATGGTCACTTTACTTTATTGTTATGAAACTTCTTGAAATAATTTTGGCAACTTGGATATTATATTTCTTGGGAGACAAAATTTTATGTGATGATATGCTATTATGATCTTATATGATATATTATAGTCCCATATTCATTTGTTTATTTCTTTTTTTTTAAATGAAAGTTGCAAGGTAAAAAGTAAATATTTAATAGATGAAAGAAGAGTCTAGCAATACCACACTTTCTTATAGTTATATTTAATTAAAATATTCGTAATCTAATCCTTTTTCCTAAAATACTTTTTTTATTTTCATAAATTAATAAATAAAAGTAGTTAGAGGAAGTTTAATGAATAAATAAATTTCTATTGGAATAAAGGAAAAGGTAATTATGAAAGAAAGGGAGAGAGTTTTTTTGTAGAGGTATGCTACAACTTGAAATATTATTTTATTTTTTATTCATCCATTCTTAGTGTTCCAGGACTAAGTCTGTCTTGTTGATAATAGAGGACAACTCGAAAGGTAGTGAAGAAAAATAGTTTGGTCTTTCCAAATTTTGTCATTTAAGGTTGATTTTTTTGTTTTTCTATTCATTCTATTCATAAATTTTGAGGTCTTTTAGTGCTAATTAATATGATTTCTTGCATGGTTTAATGGAATTTTGCGATTATTTGAAGCGATCCAATGAATAATTTGTTACTTCTTTATTTGGGAACTCAACTACCATTGTATGATTATGTGACATCTTGGCATTTAAAATATTCCTTTGATCTTGATCCTCAAAGGGGTTTGTAAGCATGGGTTTTAGTGGAGACATATATTTCCTTTTAATAATTAAATACTTTGTTATTTCTTTCTTTGGGAACTTGGTTGCCATTGTATGATTATGTGACATCTTGGAATCTAAATTATTCCTTTGATATTCACCATTGTAGGGGTTTTTAAGGATAGATCTTAGTTAAGACAAATATTGGATTTTATTAATTAAATTTGTTGAGCTTTTGACACTTTTTGTATTTTTCCTTAAAGTTATTATGGCATGTTCATTAAATTATGTATATATAGTTTCATCTTTCAAATTGTTAGTGTTTTGATTTATTTTATTTAGTATATGTGAAAACTAAAAAAATTATAAATTAGAAAAGAGATTTTTAGATAAAGATATCCAAGTTGTAGAAATTTCACCGTAGATTAAACTGATTATGCAATGTACTAAAGCAAAATACTTAATCTACTTCTACAATCAAACTTGCAGAAGCTTAATCGATTTTGAGAAAGATCAAATATAACACATATAGCAGAGAAGAAGATTCAATCACACATGAAACACAAAAGAATACTTTGGGGAAAGCCTTAGCTAAAAACCCCGCTATCTATATTATCACACAAGTTGAAATATCCCAGGATTACACAAAGATTTAGCTCACAAGCTATCCAACTCTCAATAAAATCCCTCACTGTTGCTGGTAGACAGAATAGACAACGCATATGCCTTCCTTCAGTCATTCAAGCCTCCTATTTCCTTGCGCAATTTCTCATGGGTCCTCAAGTTGCCACTTGTGTGTATTAATTCCTCACACACTGCTCTAACCTCTGAAATAGTTGTGCAATCCTCAAGGAATGAATTCCTTCTGCATGTAAGAGATATTCACATGGGAATATTCTAGCAACTGATAGTACACTACCCCTTCTTTTAATCTCAACTGGACATGCATGAGTTATTTATGAGAGAATATTCAGTTATCTTGAGAACACTAGTTGCATGCATGCATGCATTAACTGACTGAACTTACAATTAGTTCCACAAACTATTTGGAACTAATTTAACTAGACTTAACTCAGTTAGTTAAATAACTACAACTCAAATACAACTCATGCTTATCTCCTTAATTAAGGGATAACTTCCTCAATCAAAGGGATAATTGTTGCACGTCTTCACATAGACTTCATGTTTGATTTTCTCCAACTAATTAACTCAAGATGAATTAATAAATTATTTTTGAAACAACTGTTGAGACCAAATTCAAATTTTAATTCTCAATTTTAATTTGGGGACTAATTAAAATTGGAATATATCCTGAAATGCTATCTATAGCAATGCTATTTTTATTATTTCTATTTTTAGCATTTCTTGTTGCTATTTTCAACACAGGTCTCATTCTAGTTGTATATTATCAAGGTTATAATCTCGAGGTTATATTCCTCCCTATCTCATCTATTCTTGTGAGATTCCAAAGTGTTTAATGTGAAGTATTGGACCTTCTTATTGTCAACATTCTTTTTTACAACCATACTAAGGATTAATGTTACACTATGGTCTTTTGTTTTCATTTTTTTAGATTTTTATGACTTATCCAACTACTCAACAACCAGATGTAGGGTCTCATTTTCTTGATTAAAGAATTATTACTTATACTTTTTTCGATCATATTGTCAAAACATTTTTTCTTGTGAACAACTTGAGAGATTATGGGACATTATATCACTTGAAATTGAAATCTAGGAATGAGGAGAAGCCTTAAAGAGATAGGGTAATAATTTGAAGAGCATCACTAGATTGTATCATGTCCTAATCGTTTAACATTTCATGAAGGACAAGATTTAAGTCACATAAATTTGACCCTTTGGTTGAAATTAGGAGATGTAAAAGTATTTTGGAAAGAACTCAAAGAAATATTAGGTAATCATTATCTAATTCCAAAATTAAAGTAATAAGTATATTTGTATTTCATTCTACACAAAAAAATCATAATTATTTCCTATGGGAGTTGTAGTACAGCTACCACTTTTCAAGACACGTCTTCTACTTTAATTAGTAGTATGCATATTAGTTATAATCCTATAAATCAACAACAAATCTGGTCAAATCAATCAAACAATATGGCCTATTCATATTTTAATAAGATACAAATGCCACTTCATGGCACATGCATTCTCCCCATATTTTAACTCCAGCAATGAATCCTCTCCCTAAATTCAAGGATCATTTTCAAAATTTTGTAGAAATATAACTATCTTAGTAAATGAACATTTAAAAACTTTTTCAAATGCTTGTCACAACATTGGGGAAAATGATAATAATACATGTACATGCATATTTTTATTAATTCTTTAGAGGGGAAATACATTGTTGATTTCTTTGAGTTATCCTCAAACCCTGAACGAATTTTTAAATTTTGAAAATAATATTTATATGATAAAGGTGAAACCGGTAAATCCTTCAATTCACATTCCACTAAGTTATACATCAAATTCTTCAAATAATCAAACCATGTAATCAAGCTTATTTGATGCATTATTACAATGCATTACCTTCCTCTTATCCTCATAGGCTAGAGGAAAAGAATGCTAGTAGTCTTGGTTCATATTTACAAACTCATTAGGAATTTAAAGAGAAGTTAAATAGAAAAGGTTTACCTATTATCAACGTGAATAAACAAATTAATTTGTCTATTGTACTGCAGCTTGTTCAAGACATGAGTAATCAAATGATTTCCAGGAATTCATTGTACTTTGTTGTCATTATTGTCATTGATGGTAAAGGAGTAGCAAGGTATGCTTGATATGTTGCAAGGATTGTTACAAAGAGTTGTTGAGTATGTTTTCTATTAGAGCATGGTCTAGATATGTTATGAGTCAAGTGATGCAAAGGTTGTTGAGGTTGCAGAGAAGTTGAGGTTGCTTACATATGCATATGTTAGGCATTGTGACACATATGTTGAATTGCTTGCATATCTTTCCATGTTATGATGTTGAGATTGCTATGTTAGTTATGATGTTGCTATATTGTTGACCATTGTTGTGATGATGTTGATACATGAAGAAGTTGTGATGCAAAGGGAAATGGCAAATATTGTTGAGTATGTTGCTTAAGGATGTTGATGCTTGTTATGGCTTGATGTTATGTACTTGTTTTAGGGTTCTATAAGAAATGTTTTCAAAGATGTTGGCAGAGATAAATGTTGAAGAGGTGTTGTATAGATGCAAGGAAATTCAATGAGAATGCAAGGAAAGTTGTGATGCAAGGGAATGTTGACATGCAAAAAATGTTATGTATCTAGATAAAAATAGCATGGAAACATAATAAAAGATAGATAAATGACTAGATAATTAGCACTTCGAGGGGGAAACCTCCCTTTACATCATATAAATGAACAATTCTTGGATGATTCAAATGACATGACCTCCTTGGTATATCTAGGAGTCTAAAGGGTCAAAATATAATTATGGCCTAGATAACAATAATATTGTAAGGGAAAAACAATAAAAATAGCGGGATTTTATGGGGCACAACAATAAAAATATGGGGGTATACTAGTATTTATAGGGACCTAGCATGCCCCTATCCTTGAAAAAAATGTTGTGATCAATACTTGTGTAGTTTTAGATCTTGCTGTATGAAATTCTCATCCTCTCATGTGATATCTTCAGTAGGTAAGTTCTTCCACTTAATGAGTTACTCTAGAATTGATTGATTCCATAGCTATCATATTCTTGTTTTTGTTATTTCTTTAGGCTCCAATATGATTTTTCCTTCCTCATCAAGTTATAGAAATATTGTTTGAACTAGGAGCTTGTCACCTATAACCTTCTTTAAGCACAAAACATCGAAAACTGGTAGCTCCAATTTGTATGCCACAGTAACAACCCTTTACAAAACCTTGTAAGGGCAATAATACTTTCATGATAATTTATTATCCTTATTCTCTTGCTTGAGGGACATTTTCTTGTATGGTTGTAGCCATAAAACTACCTAATTACCCACATCAAAAATTATTTCATTTTGATGTTGATATACCTATTGTTTCATTCAATTGTGTGTGAGAGTTAGGTTATCCATTAAGAGTTGGAGAACTTGTTGTTGATGATTGATGTGATCTTCCAGTGTTTGAACCTTAGAATTGTTTCTTAAAGATGATGCGATGGATGGCATATTATATCCATGAAGTTCCATAAATGGAGTCATTTTTGTTGCGGTATGGAAGGACGTGTTATACCACCATTCTTCTAGAGATAACCAATTGATCCATTGTATTTGTTTGTTAGGTCCCTATAATACTAGCGATTACCCCACTACTATTGTAGTTGTATCCCTTATTAATATTGTTGTGCCCTTATTGTCCCCATATTTTTATTACTGTGCCCCATAGAATCCCTCTATTGTTATTTTTGTGGCTTTATATTATTACTATTAGGTCAACTGGGTTATATTATGACTCCTTAGACTCCTAAATACAGAAAGGAGGTTTTGTCATTTGAATCATTGAAGAATTGTTCATGTGTGTAATGTAAAGGAGGTTGCCCCCTCGAAGAGGCTAAATTCTAAGGCGTTCAACTATCTTTTCTATCTTTTTGTGAGCTGGTTTCATAACATTTGGTATCA
>APFE031084656.1:186864-203443 GCA_000404065.3 Pinus taeda | reverse complement strand
TAAAAATTCATAATGACCTTCATGAGTTCTAAATGTTGTTTACAGAATGTCTTCTACCTTCATTTTAATATGATGATATTCTAAAAGAATATCTAGCTTGGTGAAGTAAATTGCTCAATGTAGTCCATCCAACAATTCATTAATAACAGTAATGGGAAATTTATCTTTAATAGTGAGACTGTGGAGCTCTCTATAATCTAGACACATACACCATGATTCATCTTTCTTGTGCACCAATACTAGCAGAGAAGAGAAAAACTTTGGCTAGGTTGAATTATACCTACCTCTAGAATTTTTGCATCCATATGTTTAATTTCACTCTTCTAGGCATAGGGATATATGTAAGGTTTGATGTTTGGAGGAACACGTCTTGGAATCAAAGTGCATAACATGATCATGATTGTGAATAGGTGGGAGACTTTTGGGAGTCTCAAATACCTTAGAATTATTTCCAAGGACTCTTTGGAGATATGGAGAAATAGATTACTTAGATGTTTGAATATCTAGTGAGCATAATTGTGAAATTATTCCTTTTTATTCCTCCTCCAAAATATTTTTCATGCCATTAGAGCTTATTATCTTCCTAGTTTTTCTTGCAATACCTCCTAATTTAGTTTCCTTTCCTTCCAAGAAAGATTTCAAGAAAATTTCTTGAAAATTAAAATCTATCATCCCCAAAGATTGCAACCATTAGACTCCTAATACAACACAAACACCACCCATTGGAATGGAAATCATTAGACTATTCAATACGCATTCCCCCATGGTTAAATTTTTATTATGGAACTTCCCTTAGAAATTTATAATTCATCCATATGGAACCATCGCTTGACACGCTGGTGTTGGATATAGAGAGAAATTCAAATCCCTAGTTATCTTACAATGAATAGAATTATGGGTACTACCTGAATAAAAAAACACTATTACCTTTTTATTCTTGATATATCCTTCTATCTTGAGAGTTTGAGTATTAATTCCCACCAATGCATTACAAGATATTGTTAGATTCATTTCTTCGTTTTAGACCCCTCACGATGGTTCCTTGTGTATATATTCTCTTTTTGATGTTTATTGTTCCTTTTCTTCCTCCTCTTCATAATCTATGTAAAATAATTTCTTCTCAACACACATATGACCCTTAATGTATTTGTTACTACAGTTGTAGCAAAGTCCCTTTGCTATTTTTTCCTCTAGTTGTTGTGGTGTCAACCATGTAGGTCGTGGGAGGCTAGGAGCGACAACACTTCCATCTTTATAGTTATGAGTGGTATACTTCCTTGTTGCCATAATTTTGCTTTCAACTTTTCTTTCCACCTTGAATGCATTCTCCAATGACTTAGGTTCCCAAAGGCAAACCTCATGTTGGATGTTATCCTTTAAAGTTGTTATGATTACATCAATTAGATGTTCCTCTAGAATATTAATTAATTTAATATTCAATCTTTGGAATTCCTGAATGTGCTCCCCAACTGAACCATTTTGGATAAAAAAGGTATTTCTCTTTATATACTCATAATGTGTTATCAATTACTTTATAAAATAATTCCAAGTGACAAGTGATTTATGGGGAAAAAAGCCATAGATATCACACAAACTGATTGGGTTCTAAATATAAATATAAATATGTGTAGTTTTTATGTGTGTTGTATATCATGTAGATCATATAAATATTCCATCTGTAGTATCCATGTTATTATATCCTTCATCAAACTTTCTCATATCCATATTTGTTATATGGTTGGTCTTCAACCCATAGTTAAATTCTTTAAAATCATGATTCACATTCCTTTTATTCTCTTCATGATTTTCATGGAATACCTTATCACCATTAGGAATCATTTCTTGTAGTAACTTTGTTAAACGTTCCTTCAAACATTCCAATTCTAATTTTAAACCATCATTCACAACTTCCATGTCTTCTTTTAAACCAACCATGTCCCCTTTTATGTCTACTTTCATCCAATTCAGTTCATCTTTGGTTCCTCTTTGTGAGAGCGAAATTTGTTGCACTTGGTCTCGTAATTTTTATATATCATGTTGTATTTCTTCCTCTTCTTCATGTGTCATAGTAGAGAGTTTTTAGGGCTTAATGGGTGTATAATGTTTTTTTTGGGAGGAATTTTGGAACCAATTAATGATATCTATGCTTCACTATGCTCTTTGAATAACTTCAAGCTATTTTTCAAACAAAAGGTTATGCAAATTTAAAAATACACACCTTTTAAGAGCTTGATTTTGAGTGCATCGATATGGTTGATCTTGAAACTATTGTATATATGTGATTTAATCCTCCAAAGATCTGAAATATTGTCCTAAGGTATCTCTATTTTTCTTCTTTCCAACACCATAAGTCATACTGAGATTGGATTCTTCAATTTAAAGGTATCCCAAATCTCCCATGATGGATTGTTTATGGATTGGTTCAATAGATAGAAATTGTATGGGATTACATGTATCAAAATTTCCATATTTAGCCTTGAAACTCATTCTTGAAGAAATATAGTCCACGCAATTTTATTAACTTTTTACAGAATTCAAATCTGATGCTTGAAGAGAATGTTATGACAATTTCCCCTAGGAAACTTGTTTAAGACTGAATTTTCTAGAATACAAAAACCCTAACTTATTTAAATCATATCTCTAAAAATATTATGAAAAAAGTATGAATCGTTAGATAGAATTTTATCAAGATATCATATATATGTGGTCAAAAGTGTTGTCTCTAATACTTCATAGACTAAAATTTTGTGAAAATTCCAATATGACATATTTGATGCAGCAAAACCTAGGATCTCAGTGCTCTCTAATACCAAATATTATGTATCTAGACCAAAATAGAGAAAAAAAAATAATAAGCCACTTCTAGGGGGAAACTCCCTTAACATCGCATAAATGAATAACTCTTGGATGATTCAAATGAAAAGACCTATTTAGTATATATAAGAGTCTAAAGGGTCAAAATATATATTTATGGCCTACATAATAAAATTAATGTAAGGGAAAAAAATAACATTAGTGGGTTTCTATGGGGCACAACAATAACAATATGAGGGCTACACTAGTATTATATTGACCTAATAGAATACTTCAAGAAGATGACAAAGGCAAATGATGACCTACATTATAATCTAGAGTAATGTGGTATCAATAATTGAGAACCCTCGTTATGACATAGGTTTCTAGAAAAAAAAGGTGTTATAGTTTAAAAATAGGCCAATGAAAATGCAAGATAATGTTGTGGTGGAAGGTGTACTCATCATGTTATTTAAATATTTTGAAATATATATTATGGGTTTTAATATTAAAAAGTTGAAAGTGTATGGTAACTAAGAGAGCCCCTTGAATGAGAAGAGACAAGACTTGTCATTTTAGATTCATCTTTACAACACTAATAACCATCAAAGCTTGTTTATAAAAGATGTGAGGTTGGAAGGATTAATTGTTAGATTTAGAGGTGTAAATGAGATTTCTACTACTTTAAATGTACGTGATTCTTATGGGGAGAAGACTGATGAAAATCAAGCCAAGCTTGACTCAGTCTTGGCTAAAATAGAAAAACTGAGGAATGAAACCAAAGACCATAAAAAATCATTGCGGATATGTGATGAGAAAGATCATGAGTACAAGGAGAAAATCATTAACCTAAATAGATAAATTAAAGAAGCAAGTAAAATATAAGAGTTTATGAGTAGTCGCATGAAGGAGAAAAAAGAAAAGTGTGAAATATTAGAACCTAAATTTGGTTCAATAAGAAATAAATTGGACGAAAATAAAAGATTGTGTAAAAAGATAGAAGAGGAGATCGTCTCCATGAAGAACTCAGAAAAGTGTAATAACTTAAAGGAAACCATAAAAGAGGATACAACATCATCAAAAATATCAATAGGATAAGCTATAAGAAACATACTAAAAAATAAAGGCAAGAAATAGAGTCAATACGAAAATAGTTAGTTGATTAAATTTGGAAGGCCCTAAAGGAGATTCTTTCATCCTTTGAAAGATGTCAAGTGTTTTTCTTGCCATGAACCTAGACATGCAACAAAAAAATGTAAGAGAAATAAAATCAAGACTAATCAATATAAGGTGGAATAGACAATGAAGTTCCCTCAAGAAATCAAATAGATAAGAAAACCATACACTAGGTACACAAATCATTTCTATGGTTACTATTATTTGTGTGATGGGTTTGGGCATAAAGTTGTTGAATGCAAAATGTATGCAAAGAAGAATAGAAATGACTCAGGAAGATACAAACTCTTTCCATCATTTCTTGGTCATATAAGATGATATTTATGTAAAACTCTTGGCCACAAAGACAAAGACTACAATTTTCCCTATTACCCTAAAGAAGTCTAGACAAAAAATTGAAAAGACTACCCAAACCATTTCAAATAATAAACTAGAATAAAATGCACATAATAGTTGGCATCCCACTAAAGTATGCAAGAGGAGTAAAAAGGAGCAACATGTGACTTCAATGAAAAAATCAAGTCATCATGGCCTCAAGGGGAGCTACTCAAGAAAGCAATGAAGAACTTGGTCTATGCTAGAACAACACCATATCAGGAGGAGAGTAGCCTCAAGAATGCCTTGGAAGAAGTAAAAAATATTAGGAAACTAAACCTACACATTTGTTGCATAAATTAGTTTGACAAGAAGTGAGATAATGCTCGAAGTATGCTACATTTTATTTTCTATTGACAAAAATCATGAGAAAATTGATTGACACCTTGCAAGGCATCTTATTGCATTTCACTGAGGACCTAAGAGTAGAAAAAATGGATGCATCAAACCTAACTTCATTAGCTATGCAAGACAACACATACATACCAAGATATTTAACAAAGCGATAGAGGATCTTATGCATGGTTATGTTGAAATTCACTAGAGGGGAAACTTTCGTGACATCAGTAAAATGGTTATCACGACAACACCTGGACAAATTGAGAGCCTAATATGATTTAGAGAAGCACGTAATTGTATTTGATTATCTGAGTGGATTAAAATATGCGATGTCGTTGAAGTAGTCAGGTTGCATGAAATAAGCCTTAAAAAATATGCTATTGATCATGCTACCGAGATTGTTGATCTCCTTATAATACAAATTTTTGTCAGCAAAATAATAAGGTGGTCCAAGCTTGTTATACTGGTCAAAAATATTATCATCAAAAGTGCAAGCTTGAGGACCATCTAGTCGAACATCAAAGGTCTTGGAGGAGATGTGCAAGAAAGGATCTATGGAAGTTTACCTTCCTGATATTCACAATACTCTTGGAACTCTTTTAAGTGAGGGATTTATAGTTGTTCATGGAGATGATTTCAAGAAAATATGAGATGTAGAGTTTGTAGAGGTTCAAGAATTATATATATGAAACCTTGCACCTTTTTGAATGTAGAGTACATGTTCATTGCACTGGATTGTGTTCAGTGCAATGGAATTGGAAAGGTTGTTTTGAAAGGAAAGGGCATTAGATTATAGAATTCTACCAAGTATGGAAATCAATATTTACATTTTCAAACTATTATTTCAATGAATTTGACACAAAAACAACAGATGCTTATGGAGGAATTTGCAAATTAGCAAAAACTAAGAAGCTTGTTACTCTCATGAGTGTAACCTCAACATTTACATGTTTTATGACCATACATAACAATATTTAGGATTCATTATTGCCAAATAATAAAAATAATAATGGAGCACAATTACAAGACAAGGCAAGAAAATGGGACCAGTAAGGTTACGATAGAATCACAACTTCCTTATGGCGTAGGCAAGAATATTTATAATGAGAGAGAAATTATTTGGGAGGAGCAGTCTATTCCATAGGTCATTGGTTTGACAGTGCAAAGCGATAAAATGTACATGTTGAAGCTAGCAGAATAGGACGAGTGCTATGATGAGATAACAAATTATATGGGAAGGTGGTGAAGGTAGTAGACATTGAAGAGATGGAGATGGAGGAGAGAAATCTATTTTCTGTGAAATACAAGAGCAACATCTTGAAGGATCATCTCCTCCATTGAATAGACAAAGGAGATCTAAAGAAATGTTACTATAGTATGGAATATCAACTGCTTTAATGAAAAATGACAACATTGACATAAACACACAAGATACCAGAGGAATGAGATGCATTGAGGATGCAAAGATCTCAGATGATGAAGTAGCCATAAGGATAGAAATTCTAGATGACAGAGAATCCAAACAGATAGGTGATAAAATTGACGAAAGATGAGAAAAACAGATAGAAGATGGCAGAGCTATTACAGAGTTTGGCATTATGCATTATTTTGGCTTTATCAGTTGCATTATTGTCCTTGGTACTTTAAAGTTCAAACAATATTATTCATTTTGGTCAGTGTTTTGACCAAAAGAGAAGGCTACTGAAACATGCCAAGAAATGGAAATATGCATGCATATGGTGCTAAAGATATAACATATTTTTATAAATATTTTTATAGCAGAAGACTCTTCTTATATCCATGTAGCAAATAACTCAAGTCTAACATGTGTGAGTGAGGAATTGAATGTAGTATCTAAAATTATTTGATCCTAACTTCCATTATAAACCAGAGAACCCTTGCCATTGATGTTAAAGGGGTAGGTAAGAAGAGGTAAGAAGAGACGATTCTGAAGACAAAAGGGGGAGGATCACAATGTTTCCATCAATGCCAAAGGGGGAGATTGTTGGCATTGTTGTCATTTATGGGAAAGGAGAAACAAGGTATGCTTGATATGTTGCAAAGAGTTGTTAAGTATGTTTCCAATCAGAGAATGGTGTAGATGTGTTATCCGTCAAGTGGTGCAAAGGTTGTTGATCTTGAAAAGAAGATGGCATTGCTTACATATGCATATGTTGTGATATTATGATACATATTGTTGTACCTTAAGAAACCAATTTCCTGGCTATGTAGAAATTGTGCTTAAGACATTAATGATTATTGTTTATTGTCACTTGTTTGTCACTTAATTATATGTGGTGTTCTCAAATCAAGACCTGGGAGACTTGGTTTTTAACCCTCAATACTTAGGTGACAAGGAAATATCAGAACGCCATTTGATTGTTGAATATAAATGATGAATGAAGAAAAGCTTGAATGAATCATAGACAATATGATGTTTTACATAGAAACTACTATTTGTGACACTTGGAGAAGTTAAAGATAATATGTTGTCTTACACATAAACTGCTATCTGTAACTTAGAAGAATTACAAAGTTAAGAACTTCAAGTATAGGAGCGCTCTTTTAAGGAATTTAACTTCATTTACATAAGCAAATAAAGACCTGCAACTTCATTACCATACTTAAAGGAATAAAACATAAGATGACACATAACAGAGAAGTCACAAAATTGTACCCAACAATACATGGAAAACTTCTGATTCTTTCATTAATCAACAGTTGTATCAGGAATTCACTAGCCTAGTATTCATATTCCTCCAAAATTAGAACCCCCTCCCAATTCCCTTTTTGGGATTTTATCTATGCCTCTTTGATGAACTGTCGAATTAGTTTTAGAAACTGACTTCTCAAAATTGTTAATAAACTGCTTTATAACAGTTATAAAGATATTTCTTGTTTGAAATTATTTGGAATTATTACATATATAAAAATGAAACAACTTAGAAAAGACATGAAATCGCTTTGGTAAGTGACGTGGGAAGGAAAGCTTTGGGAGGCCCACCGCGAGGGTAAAGAGTGTACAGGAGCTTCAACAAGGTTGAACCCCCACAGTAGTTCCAGGTGACACATCGCAATCAACATGCTAACATCACGGTCAATTGCGAGGGTTGAGCTTTAATTAACCTTCATGCTCATTGCTCTCCCACAACACACCTCAATGTACTTATCAAGCTATCGCTTGATCGCGCCTCTTAAACCTACATGAATGGATCCTCCAGAAGTATAAAACATGACATATATAATATCAGATCCGGAAGCCTCCATCGCAAATCGCAATTGGCACTTTCCATCAGTGTATCGACCCAAACCTTAATGCTTCTCCAATATGGTGGACCCACTAGAAGTATAAAACATGACATATATAATGTCGGGTCGAGAGACCCCATCGCAAATCACAATCGGCCAATGAACCAACACCTATACATGAGGCACTTTGCGGACCCGTCAAGATTATTAAACACAATGCATTGGATATCAAGTCTGGAAGCCTCCATCGCAAATTGCAATCAGTGGAACCTAGGGTGGTACCTCATATGACTGCCCCCATTGTGATTTGCGATTGTGATTTGATCGCATCGCAACCTTGGTTACACTGGAGGCCGATTCTTTAACACTTTCTTTTTCTATTTTGACATGAAATTATTGCATTCCCACTTGCCTTATTTTTATTTTTATTTTTTAAATTTTATTAAATAATCCTCAAATGAAAATGCATGCTACAACATCTGGCTCCACCTGGGGATAGTGATTTTACCACAAAAGCACTAAAAACCGCAGATTAGTGCCTTCACCTCGGGCATGGAGTCATATATTGCTTACATCAATTTAAATTCTATGGAATTTGTACATTGATTTCACCATCAAGATTCTCAAGAAGGAAAGTGTTATTGGGCCTTGCTTCAACAATTCTTAAAGGGCCATACTAGAGAGGATCAAACTTCCCGTGCTTACCTTTATCTTCTCTTCTAGTATCCCATCTTAATACTAAGTTTGCAACTTTAAAGTCAATCTCCTTGGATTTTTTGTCGAGAATACTTTTCAACTTTGCTTGATACATAATCAAGTCTTCTCTTACCTTGTCATTGTTCTCATTTAGCTCCACTATTTTATTTATTCTTCTTATCATGGCATTGGGTTCTTCTTTCGCCTCCTGAATCATTGCAATCACAGGCTTCACAAGTTGACTTGGAAACAGAGCCCAAGTCCCATATACTAATTCAAAAGGTGATTTTCCTATAGAACTTCTTGTAGTCACTCTTGCAGCCCATAGAGAAAACTTTAACTTAGAATCCCAGTCTTTTTGGTTCTCTGCAATAGTTTTCTTAAGGATCTTCATCAATGTTTTCTTAGTGGATTCAACTAATCCATTTCCCTGCAGATGATAAGTTGTTGAATGGGACAAAATAACATTACACTTTTGACAAAAAGCAATAAACTTACATGAATTGAAGACTTGAGCATTGTTTGTTATGATTTTGATGGGGCATCCAAACCTGCTAAAAATATTCTCCTATAAGAGCTTAATCACTATTTGATCATTTGCCCTCTTAGTAGGTATAACTTCTACCCATTTAGTGAAGTAATCAGTTGTTGTGAGAACCCACTTGTGTTATCCACTTGAAGGTGCGTTAATCTCTCCAATAAAGTCCAGTCTCCATTGTCTGAATGGTTCCTCTATGAAGACTAGAATCAAAGGAAAGGGAGCTAACCTCTTCTTCTCAGCAAAAATATGACACTTCTGACAGTTTCTAACAAACTTATATGTATCACCAAATAAAGTAGGCCAATAAAATCCCGCCTGAATGAATTTATATGCAATAACTCTCCAACTGTAATGTCCTCCACATAACCTCTCACAATGATCTTTGATTGCCTCTGTAAACTCATATTTTTTTAAACATAACAACAAAATTCCTACAAGATCCTTCTAGTACAATCTGCATTCCACAATCACCTATGGTTGTGATTTTATCTTTAATGCTTTGTACTTTGTTCTATCTAAGGATTGGGCACATGAAAGAAAACACAAATAATGGATTATATACTTCTAACATTCTAAACATAAAAATTTATACCTGATCTTCATACCTGAATCTGGCATTTCTTCATTTTCTTCAGTTTTTCCTTCATCCACAGGTGTCAGCAAGTTAATTCCCCCAAATGTTTGATTCTGTCAACATTTTTGCCAATCACTTCCCTTTCACCAACTTTGTGGGTTTTATGTCCAAGTCATTCTCTTGGATCTTCGCTATCCATTTTCCTCTTTTTCCTTCTTCATCACCCTATACTAATACATGTTTTACTGTAACATTTGATACATAAGCAATGATTTGTGACTACAGCACATAAGTTCTAAAAGATTTTAGGGCTTTAACCAAAGCATACACCTATTTTTCAAGAATATTATGCTTTAGCTCAACATCCTGGAGAATCTTTCTAAAGAATGCAACAGGCTATTCTTTCTCTTCATCATTCTTCTACAGCAAGACAAAAACTATTGAACTCGATGATGCAAATGAAAAAACTTGGAAAGGCTTTTGATAATCAGGATTGATTAGGGCTGGAGCTACTTGCAATGCCTCTTTAATCCTGGAAAATGTTTCACTAGCTTCCCTGGTCCAATGCACTTTATTCTCCTCCTTCAGCATATTAGTAATTTCTTTTACGATTTCTGCATAATTGGACACAAATATCCTTAAGAAGTTTATATTTCCGAGAAAATTTTGAATATCCTTTTTACTCCTAGGCAGTGGTATTTTTTTCACAGCTTGTACTCTTGCTGGATTTATCTTCACTCCATCTTTGGAAACAATGTGCCCCAATAGTTTTCCCTCTTCCAGAGAAAAAATGGATTTCTTGGGATTTACGGAAAGCCAAAATATTCTACATTTCTCAAAGGTCATTTTCAGATGTTTCAAATGTTCTTCATTAGGCTTTGAGAAAATATTAATATCATCCGAATATATTACTACAAACTTATCTCCCACAAAAGAAATGTCCATAGCCCTCTGAAATGTAGTACTTGCGTTCATCAATCCAAAAGGAATTCTAGCATACATAAAGGTTCCCCAGGGAGTTGTGAATGATGTCTTCTTCTAATCTTCCCTATCCACAACCACCTGGTTATAACTAGAAAATCCATCCAGCATTAAAATTCTAAAATAGCATGTTACCTTTTGCAACACATGATCCATTTTAGGCAATGAATAATTGTCTTTCAAAGAAGCCCTGTTGAGATTTCTGAAGTCCACACATAACCTTGTCTCTCCATTTTTCTTTCTTACAGGCACTAAATTATCCACCCAATCAGAGTACCTGAGTGGAACTATTATTTTGGCATTAAGCAACTTTTTGACCTCCTTCTAATTGATGATATAAGCAGAGGATTTATCTGTCTAAGCTTTTGTTTAAAGGGTTTAATTCCATCCTTCAAGGGGATCTCATGTTGAATAATATTTACATCATAAGTTTGGAGATCCTCATAGGACCGTGCAAAGACATCAACATAATATTTGAAAAGTTTAATATATCTCTCTTGATAATTAGGTGAAACTCCATTGAATAATTTTACTAACCTGGGTTCCTCCTGAGTTCCAATGTTATGATCCTGAATGTGTTCATCTTGTGAAATTTTTCATGTGTCAACAACCACATCATTGGGGTTAAAATGCTTATCAAGGGGAACAAGTCTCTTTGGTAGAATATTATCTTTCAAATGAAAAAAAAATTGATTAGCTATTGAATCTTTTAAACCACTAACTTCTACAACTCATGTTGTTTCATCTTCATCGTGATCAATTTATGTGCCCTGAAACTCTTCAACCATAGCAACAAATTCTTTAATCTGTTGATCATCTTCAAAAACTTGCCAATATTTAACATTATCAAGAACATAAGGTTTGTGTCTCATTTCTACCTCATATCTTAGTCTTGGATTAATAGGAGGCTTGAAAGTACTAGCAACCACAACCAATGAATCTGCTAATCTGTTCCCGTCCCTTGGAATAAAATGAATGTTAAAGGCTTCAAAAATGTTCTCAACCAAATCCCATACTTCATTTTTGTATGCCCTAAGCCTAGGGTGTTTTTTTAAGAATGATTTTTTATTTTCTTGATAATCAGCTTCGAATCTCCAAAACCAGAAATTGACTTAACTCCCATTTGTTTAGTTGTTTGTAGAGAAATAATCAAGGACTCATATTCGACCACATTGTTTGTTGCTTCGAACTCTAATTTAAAGGAAAAAGGGAACATATTATCTCCAGGTGCAATTAGAAGGAAACGAACACCTGTTCCTTCCTTGGAATAAGCTCCATCAAAGAAGAATTTCCACACTCCTTTAGTTTGTAGCTCTGTAATTACATTGGCTAAAGCAAGATGCTTTTGATTATCTTCAGCCAACTCTACGTTATCATGCAGCATGAAACAAGAAAAGTCATCCTTCTCCTGGCTATATACAGGTGAATTACTTGCTCCATTTTTTGTAATTGTTTTTACAAATCTAGTTCCTCTATACAATATCCTCTCTTCCCCACCAAAAGTTAGTATAATAGCATATGTAAAATCTACTTTCAGAACACTACTCAATTTAGCTCCCCATGACCTAGATAGTAGCATTCCAAATCTAGTAGGGATATCTGCTCCTACCACATCCATGACCAAGATTCTAGCTGGAATCTGGGCTAATGACACTACCAGACCCGTAATGGCCCCCAGACCCTTGAATTTGTTTGAATCAAAAGAATACATGTCTCTATAGGGTTTGGTAACTTGTAGATTTAGTTGCTTCATCACTAACAATGGCATAAGTTTGTGTCAAGCCCATGAATCGAAAATACAATTATGCAAGAGGAAATCATGGATCAATAAGGAAATTTAAAAAGGAAGTGTTGAAGGGTCTACTTCCTCTACACGTGGACCAAAAAACCTACTGGTTTATCTTCCTACAGATTTATAGTGTCTTTTATATTCAGATTCTCTTTTAAATTAATAAACTCAGCTATCTCCTTTTGACAAACTGGTTTTTTTTATAATTTTGTAAGGGAAACTTGAATTCTTACCTTTTCCAACTCTTCAGTAAGACTAAATAAGTGACCCTGTTTAGCAGTCCTTTAATTTTAATCTTCACCCTTTTTATGACTAGAATTACTTGGGGAATTGAAACAAGTTTCTCTAAAGGAATTTTTTTACTTCAGTCTTGAGAAGACTCGCCTTGAAGTATTTGTGTCTTTCCATTTGCATTTTGTTGTTGCTTTCCTCTATTTACTTGTTTTGCAGGCTGATATTCTTATGGAGTCGCCTTTGGTGAGGAAGCTGAAACTTGCTTCTCACTTTCATTTTCTTGACTTCTTGATCTTTTCGTTAATCTCAAGTCATATTTCTTATGTAGTTCTGTCTGCATAAAATTAGAGAATCACTTCCAATATTCATCAATTTTATTTTCATCATAAATGGCATCTGTTTCAGCATATTCATACTCTTCTCCTTCCATACCAAGTTCATCTTCATCTACTACATATAACGTAGAAATTTGATCTTCATGGTACCTAGGGTGCTCGATTACTTCACCAAGATCTACCTTTATATACAATTGTTCTTGAATTTGATCTTGATCAAATCTTTCCTTTTGAAAGATTTGCAAAGGTTGTCTTCTGTATTGGGAATTAAATTTCTTATTATATTGTGTTTGTTTTTGAGACTTCTTATTTTCCAACTCTAGCTTATTAAACTTATCTGACAAAGTTTTAATTACATTACTCATATCTTCTAATGTTTGACTTTGATAGGATTCTATCTTGACCTTTCCCTTGTCTTGGATAGGTTATGTCTCTAGTGCTTTTCCTGCGTCCACCAAATTTGCTTCTATCTCTAATGCATCTGTTTGCATATGATCAAGGGTTGGAGATCTCGTTTCCCTTAATGTGAATCCAAAATTTGACTCAAAAGCCCCTGCAAAGGTTATTTTTGCACTAGAAGGAGGGGGCTTAATCTCCACTGGAAGACTATTATACAATTTGTTAAATCTTCTAACAAATTTGACTACAATTTCATCATATTTCTTCTTTATAGCATTAAAATCTGTTAATGAATACCCATGGTCTCTTTTTTCTCCCCATCTTTGGGTAAACAAATGTTCCATCTCTTCCCAAGAAGGAATAGAGTTATTGGAAATCCATTTAAACCATTTCCTTACTTCTCCATCCAAGGATTGAAAAAAATGTCTTAGAACAACATCTAAATGTTCAACATTTAGGTTTTCTACAAAATTACAAAATATTGACACATGATTCTCTATTGTTTGTTCATCTTCCCCTGTAAAATGAGGAAGAATCTTGAGGTATTCTTGTGGTATTTGATTCAACAGTTGTGGTAGTTGAAGAGGTACGTACCTATTCCTTAAGAACACAGGAACTGGCATGTTTTCTCTTGAATTTATTGAACCTTCATTACCAACAGATGTGCAACTTGGCTGAGGAGTAAATGGAGTTTGAAAAGGTGGTAATGTAGTTATAGGTTCAGGTTGAAAAATTATAACAGATAATGGAAAAGTAACAGACTCTAAAGATTTCTCTTCGCAGTTTTGTTCTTGAAATGAAGATGGTGAAAAAGGTGAATCGTGATCAAATGAATGTTTGGGTGAGTTGATGCCTAATGCAGACAATGTAGGAATTGGTGCAAGTGGGGTTTTAGACCTTCCAACCATCTTAGAAACTAGCTTCTCGGGATCTTAAAGGGCTTGAACCTTCTATTGTGAGGCGTCTAATCTTGTATGGGGTCTTCTTGGAGCTAGAGTTATTGATTTTATTCAGAACAACCAAAAATTCCTCCTCATTAAACAACCAGAGGAAACTATGGGAAACCCAGGGAAAAGTGTTCTTATTTTCTCTCCTAGGTAATGGTGCCAATTAATGTTGTATCTTAAGAAACCAATTTCGTGATTGTGTAGAAATTGTGCTTAAGAAATTAATGATTATTGTTTATTGTCACTTGTTTGTCACTTAATTATATGTGGTGTTCTCAAATGAAGGACTTGGGAGACTTGGTTTTTAACCCTCAATAATTAGGTGACAAGGAAATATCAGAATGCCATTTGATTGTTGAATATAATGATTAATTAAGAAAATCTTGAATGTGTCATAGACAATATGTTGTTTTACACATAAACGAATATTTGTGACACTTGGAGAAGTTAAAGATAATATGTTGTCTTACATAGAAACTACTATCTGTAATTTAGAAGAATTACAAAGGTAAGAACTTCAGGTATAGGAGTGCTCTTTTAAGGAATTTAATTTCATTTACATAAGCAAGTAAAGACCTCTAGCTTCATTACCATACTTAAAGGAAGAAAACACAAGATTACACATAACAAAGAAGTCACAAAATCATACCCAACGATACATGCAAAACTTCTAATTCTTTCATTAATCAATAGTTGTATTAGGAATTCACTGGCCTAGTATTCAGATTCCTCCAAAATTTCAACCCCCTCCCAATTCCCTTTTTGGGCTTTTATCTCTACCTCTTTGATTAAATGTCGAATCAGTTTGAGAAACTGACTTCTCAAAAAAATTAATAAACTTCTTTATAATAATTATAAAGTTATTTCTTGTTTAAAAATTATTACATATATAAAATTGAACCAACTCAGAAAATACGTGAAATCACTTCAGTAAGTGATGTGGGACGGAAATCTTTGGGAGGCTCACTGTGGGGGTAAAGAGTGTACAGGAGCTTCAACAAGGTTGAATCCCCACAATAGTTCTAGGCCACACATCGTGGTCAACATGCTAACATCATGGTCAACTACAGGGGTCAATCTTTATTAACCTTCATGCTCATTGCTCTCCCGCAACACACCTCAATGTACTTATCAAGCTATCGCTTAATTGCGCCTCTTAAACCTGTATGAATGGATCTGCCAGAAGTATAAAACATGACATATATAATATCGGATCTAGAAGCCTCCATTGAAAATTGCAATTGGTGCTTTCCATCAGTGTATCGACCCAAACCTTAATGCTTCTGCGATACGGTGGACCCGCCAGAAGTATAAAACATGACATATATAATATCGGGTCCAGAGACCCTATCTCAAGTCACAATCGGCGAATGAACCAACACGTATACATGAGGCGCTTTGCGGACCCATTAGGATTATTAAACAAAATACATAGGATATTAGGTCTGAAATCCTCCATCTCAAATCATAATCAGCAAAACCTCGGATGGTACTTCATATGATTTCCCCCACTACGATTTGCAATTGTGATTTGATCGCATCACAACCTTGGTTCTACTGGGGGCCGATTCTTTAACACTTGCTTTTTTTATTTCGACATGCAATTATCGCATCGCCACTTGCCTTATTTTTATTTTTATTTTTAAAATTTTATCAAATAATCCTCAAATGAAAATGAATGCTATAACACGTATCTTGAAATTCTTGCATATATTTCCATATTATGATGTTGTGATTACTATGTTAGTTATCATGTTTATGATGTTGTGATGTTGCTAAATTGTTGATCACTGTTGTGATGATGTTGATACATGAAGAAGTTTTGATGCAAATGGTGATGTTGCAAAGATCAATGTTGAAGAGGTGTTAAAGAGATGCAAGGAAAGGAAATGAAAATGCAAGGCAATGTTGGCATGTAGAATACTTGAGTCATGTGGTAAAGGCATGAATCTGATGAAAGACAAGAGTCAGAAAGTGAAGGAAAAAGTGTTATGAAACCAGCTCACAAAAAGAGAGAAAATATAGTTGAACACCTTAGAATTTAGCCTCTTCGAGGGGAAAACCTCCTTTATGTTACACAAATGAACAATTCTTGGATGATTCAAATGAAAAAACCTCCTTTCTATATATAGGAGTCTAAGGAGTCACAAT
>APFE031084656.1:151807-167836 GCA_000404065.3 Pinus taeda | reverse complement strand
AAGGCTTGGACATATTGGAGAGAAGGGCCTTCGAATACTTCATGGTCAAGGTATGGTAGAAGGTATGAGTAATAGCTCCCTAGATTTTGATTTCTGTGAAAATTGTATATGGGAAGCAGAATCGGGTGAGTTTCCCCTCTGGTGGTAAGAGGACGAAACAAATATTAGATCTTGTGCACAGTGATGTGTTTGGACCTGTGAAAGTTCCATCACTGGGTAATTTTGTGTACTATGTATCATTTATAGATGACTTCTCAAGGAATACATGGATATATTTCCTTAAGAAGAAATCTGAAGCCTTTGATAGGTTTAAAGATTTTAAGGCTCTGGTGGAAAATCAGACAGAGAAGAAGATAAAGGTACTGAGGACAGATAATGGTGGAGAATTCTGCAGCAAGGAATTTGAAGAATTTTGTAAGAAGTGTGGCATAGCACGGCAGAAGACTACTCCATATACACCTCAGCAAAATGGAGTCGCAGAAAGAATGAACAAGACGTTGATGGAAAGGGCAAGAAGCATGCTCAGTGGTGCCGGGTTAGGACAGGAATTCTGGGCAGAGGCGGTGGATACTGCATGTTACTTGGTCAACAGGTCACCTTCATCAGCGTTGGAGGATAAGACTCCACAAGAAGTATGGACTGGTAAGAAACCCTCTCTTTCACATCTGAGGGTATTTGGATGTGATGCATATGTACATGTTCCAAAGGAGAACCGAACCAAGTTGGATAGTAAATCTGAACAGTGCATCTTTATTGGGTATAAGGATGGTTTAAAGGGTTATAAACTTTGGAACCCAGTCACACGGAAGGTTGTGTACAGCCGAGATGTGGTGTTTAGAGAGGTGAAAGATTTTATTAAACATGAATTCCAACCAAAGGAACCTGTGAAGATAGAGTTTGAACTAAAGGAGGAAGAATCAGACTCTGTAGCAGAGGAGGAATCAGAAGATGAAGAGCCACAAACTCTGGCCTGAGAAGATCAACTCGAGAAAGAAGGCAGCCAGAAAGGTAGTCCATCTGCTTTCTGTTCAAACTTTGCTTGTCTGTTACTGATGATGATCCGAGAACTGTGAAGGAAGCAGTGGATTCAGAGGATGGAAAACTCTGGAAAGAGGCCATGGTTGATGAAATGGCATCTTTGCACAAAAATGAGGCTTGGGATCTGGTGGAGTTGCCGGCTGGAAGGAAAACCCTTGGCAGCAAATGGGGGTTCAAAAGAAGACAAATGCAGAAGGGAAGGTGGAGAAATACAAAGCTCGGTTGGTAGCAAAAGGTTATTCCCAGTTGCCGGGAATTGATTTTGGTGATATTTTTTCTCCTGTTGCCAAGGTAACTTCTATTAGATTACTTTTATCTGTTGCTGCTGCTTTTGATTTTGAGGTAGAACAGATGGATGTGAAGACAACATTTCTTCACGGGGATTTGGAAGAGGAATCTACATGAAGCAACTTGAAGGCTTTGCGGTGAAGGTTAAGAAAGAACTGGTATGCAAGTTAAAGAAGTCTCTGTATGGGTTAAAATAGTAACCAAGGATGTGGTATCAGAAATTTGATACATTGATACGGGGACTTGGCTTCACCAGAAGCAAAGCAGATCACTGTGTGTATTTTAAATTAATTGGTGACCGTGTTATTTATCTGGTCTTGTATGTGGATGATATGTTGCCTGTTGGAAATGACAAAGAAATTATCGAGGATTTGAAGATCCAATTGTCCTCCAAATTCGACATGAAAGATCTCGGTGCTGCAAACTATATTTTGGGCATGGAAATTAAAAGAGATCGTGAAAGGAGGAAGCTTTGGTTAAACCAGAGGAAGTATGTCGAGACAACACTGCAGAGGTTTAATATGCAGGATAGTAACCGGTGAAGGTTCCTATTCCTATAGGTGTGAGGTTATCTGCTGAACAGTGTCCCAAGACACAAGAAGAGGAAGAGGACATGTCCCGTGTTCCATATGCAAGTGGAGTCGGTAGCTTGATGTATGTAATGGTCTTACTAGACCAGACATTACACATGCAGTGGGAGTATTGAGCAGGTTTATGTCAAAACCAGGGAAGGAGCAATGGACAGCAGTGAAGCGGGTTTTCAGGTATTTGCGTGGCACTAGTGATTATGGTTTGTGCTACCAAGGAAGACCAGGATTGGACAGAGTGTTGGATACCCGTGGCTTTGTTGATGCAGACTGGGCTGGAGATCTGGATCAGAGAAGATCTACAAGTGGGTATGTGTTTAACCTATTTGGAGGTGCAGTCAGTTGGATGAGTACGAAACAATCTGTAGTGGCACTATCAACTACAGAGGCAGAATACATGGCAGCCACTCATGCAAGCAAGGAAGTGGTTTGGTTGTAGAGATTGTGTTCAAGTATGGGGTTAGTACAGGGAGGTATAAGGATAGACTGTGATAGCCAAAGTGCAATTTTCTTGGCAAATAACCCTGCTTATCATTCAAAGATAAAGCACATTGATGTTCAGTATCACTTTGTGAGGGATATGATAGAAGACAAAAAGGTGTTGCTGGTAAAGGTGGACATTTTGAAGAATATTGCAAATGTGTTAACAAAATCTATGAGCTCTGAAAAGTTCTCTTGGTGTAGAGAAACAATGGGCGTTTCAAGGCCGAAAAAATGACTAAGCTCTCCTGTGGCCCCCTGTGGATAGAAAACAACAAGTGGGAGATTGTTGGGTTGTGTTATATTCTTTCCAAGACTAACCTATGTAGTGAATTGGGGGGTTAGAGGAAGGGCGGAGCCCCCCCTTCGTTGCGCCGATTGCGTAGCGGGGGAGTCACAGGGGGGTCTGAGGGGGGTGGGTAGCGCCCCTCTACAGGGTCTGAGGCAGCGCCCCGAGAAATTTTTTTTTGGACCCTATATTAGGTTGGCGAACCTACCTATGGTTTTCGGTCCATGGTTTTGGACGCGATGGTTTTCGGTCCATGGTATTGGATGCTTCGGCATGTATAAATATGTATTGTAACATTGAAAGGAATATAATGAAAAATCAAGCTGGTAGCCTCGGTTTTGAGATCCAGTGGGAAATCTCTGTGTATATGTGTTTTATGTGTTATGCTCTCGCATTTTTATTTTTCCTATGATTTAGAATTCGTATGCAGGTAATTTCTGTACGGGGTTAAAAGCTACAATTAGTAGACATGAGAAATAAGTCATATCATAATAGAGGAAATAATGGTCCTCAAAATACTATTTTTTCCCAAAGTGCTTTCTCATGCTCATCATATTCTTGAAACATTGTAAATGATCAAGTTGTTAGAGGCTCACAGTATCTTGAAATAATCCATACCCCTATGCCTTCTTACTTATCAAAATACTATATACTGAATTAAATGGTTACTATCAAAATTGATGCTTCACTACTCAATATGGCTACTATTCCTAAACAAATAAAATACCTTAGGAATTTTATGGAAGGTAAAATTTCTCCTATATAGTTAAATAGAAATGGAACAACAAAAATTGTACATAAAAAAGTTAGGTATGTGTAACCCTAAAAATTCAGTTAAAAATCCTCCATTTATGTTTCAATGAAGATTATGGATAACATTGCACGTTTAATTGATGGTGGATTTAACCCAAATGTAATGACTAAAATTATTATGGAAGAATTAGGTTTATCATGTACTATTGAAAATTCTAAAATCACGTTTTCTTAAAACAAACAACATGCACCCACCATTGGAAAAATCAAGGATGCAACTTTTGGTTTTATGTGCACATCCATAGATACAAACCACTTGCAATATTATCTAATTGATATGTTAGTAAGAAACTAGGCAATTATTTTGGGAATAGAATGGAAAGCCTTAATTGGCGAATATATGCCCATGGATGAACTCATATGTATCTCCCAAAAGCTAGCAAAACTATCATCATATTACATGAAGGATGAATTTCACCTTACATTGAAAGTGTAACTCAACCTCTTGTGAATTACATTGAGGAAGACATTGGAGTATACTCCCATCTTTTTGGAAGAATGTAATGACCTTTTTCCACCTCCTATCAATCCAAGTGACGAAACTTGGGATATGAATTTTGACGAGGCATGTTATAATGAAGGAAATCGAGCCAATATTGTATTTTGTTATGCTATTGGAGAAATACATATTTTTCTTACATTCTATAATTTGATTGTACTAATAATGTTTCAAAATTTGGAGTGCTATTACTTGGATTAGAAAAGTATTTTGATCTTGGTTGTTATCACTTTTTAGATTTTCGAGATTCATAATTAATAATCAATCTAACAATAAAGTTTTATACTCCTTGTAACAAAATTAAGAAGATATATACTTAAGTAGCTTGGATAATGATTTCATATTTTTTATCTCTTAATAATACTCATATTCGTAGGGAGTTAAACTTAATGGAAAATAGATTCACTATTTTCATAGTTAATCCTTCCAGGAAATTACTCCCTAAAATGATGGGTTGTACATTTACATATTTTTATTATCGAAATGTTCCTAACAATATTGATTCTTGGATAACATTTCTAGAGGAGCATAATATATGTGTTTTCCTAAAAAATTATCCTCTCAATAAGAAGGAGATCATATCACTAGAGAATAATCAATACCCAAAAGGTTTAATCCTTTTAGAGAATTCCTTTTCTACCATTGATGTGATTTTTTAGAAATAAGGACCACAATAGGACTCAAAAAGGAAAATCAATGAAATCATGCCTATGAAGATTGGGACTAGTGAAAATAAAAATAATTTAAAGATTAGATCCTAATGTTCGAATGAAGAAAACTGAATATTTATGGATTTATTCCATGAATTTCAAGATATATTTGCATGCTCATATGATGATTTTCATAGATTCAAACTGAATGTGATCCAACATGGAATCCCTATCAAGGAGGATGCATGACTTGTAATTCAAATATAAATCCATAGATCTTACTCTCAAAGTTGTTGAAGAAAGTGTAACTAGGTTCAGAATTTACAAATGTAATTTTGATCTTTGTACTTGTCAAGGAAAGGAAATATTATTTTTTGTGAATTATAAGAATGAGTTTCTTTCTCATTTCTTAGGAAAGTCAAAGAGTCAATTCCATTCTCTTCTTGATATTATATGTAATGTTAAAGAGTCAACCTAGTGTCTAGATAAAATCGCTCCAAGACAAGCACCATCTACCTGAAAAAGGAAACAAGCAAAATGAATTAACATCAATAAACATGTTGGCCTGCAAAAGAATTACAAGTACAGTCATGTCGGCTCAAAAGACACAATAGTCCACATTTTCATGTCAGCTAAAATATATAGGTTGACCACTATATATATGTGGCTGGGGTCCATGCAAAATAAAAGGAACAAAACTTGATTCTCTGTGATTTTCAGATGGTTTGAGATCCGCATTACAGGAAGAAAATATTTTGGATACCCCTGAAGCTACGGTGGCTATTATGGTAAGCTCAAACTAGCAATCGTGGCATATATGTGATGAGAAATATCATGGTAACCATCACTATCTCGAAAAACACTATACGAACTATCACAACATAAACGTTGAAACTCAGTCATGTACTTGTGATGAAGAGATACACTCTCTACATACTAACAGTCTCAACATATTTAGATCTCGGTGCAAGGAAGGATTACTCTCACTATATTTGCAATGATAATCTCTGTCTCAACACAGATGTGATTCCATAGTATCACACTCTTGGCATACTCAGTCTCGACATATGAATGATAAACAGATCTCATAGTAACACACTTTGACATGATTTTAATGAATTCATGATCTCAATCTCAGTTACAAAGTATTGATCATGAAAATATATATGTGCAACTATCAAAGATATATGCATGTCTCAATATCGAGATCTGTTTTATTATAGTGATGATGTCATTAAAGGTTTAGAAATAATCTCAGTGAAAATAAGTGAAGCCCTCACTGAAGATGTGACAATGAAGGTGCAGTAATGATCTCGTTGTTATAATAAATATATCAGCGAAGATGTCCTTGATGATGTAGTAGTAATGATGATGATCGAAGAGGAGTGGTGTCTTGGTCTTGGAATGGCTTACCAGGACAAAGGTCAAGGCCTTGGTGTTTGTCAATTGCAATCTCTATAAGAAGAATTATGTGTGGGTTTTCCTCTCCAAGAGGGAAAGGTTTTGGCCGCGACAGAAAGCCAAACATCTTCTGTTCTTGTCTCTTTGTTTTGATAGCAGTTTGATGAAGGAAATACACACACTAATAATAAGAAGAAGATCAAGCTAAGATAAATTGAAAAATCACTTCACAATTTTTTATGAAGTCTAGAAGAATCACATTAATCCTAGTTCCCCTATATTCTTCAACAAAAGCAATGGTAAAGAAGGAAGTAGATAAGTTGCTTACTAATCACATTATTTTTCTTGTCAAGTATTCAAAATTGGTAGCTAAGCTTGTTGTAGTACGAAATAAAATTGGTTGTATAATACTTTATTTAGATTTATGAGCGTTAAGTAAAGCAATTGTTAAAGATAACTTTTTGCTCCCATTCTTGGCCTATAAAGCTACTATAGGTCCGAGGATTGGGGAAGGATTGTTATATGTAGGCTTATGTTCTTGAAATAAGGTTGGAAGGCTATTCATGCAAGGGAAGGGCTGGAGATTATGGAAGGGACTTGCAACTTCAAGGCTACATGGTTGTAAGGATTTTCTCCAGTTTATTAATATAAAGGCAATTTTTCTCTCTCAATTACATATTTGTTGATCTAATTTGTAGGATTCCTTGATCACATACATAGATTATGATTGCATATTGATCAATTTATGATATATAATTGGTTAATTAGTCCATTTATCTCTTTGGTTAGATTGGATGCTTTGATATCTTGTTTGTCTCTATCTGTGAAAATATCTATCATGACATTATGGAGAATATGTGGGGATTGACAAGAGGATATCTAAAGCATCAAGGAAAAAATGGTCAAAAGCTTTGAAGAGGACTTCATCAATCATTTCATTTAATTAGTAAGAGGCCTTTATCATTGTATTTTATTTTAGTGAATCATAGTCTAGATAAAGGTAGTAGTTCTTGTTTGTTTGTTACTAGGGCTGTTTGAAGTCTAGGGAGGTCATTCTTATACACAATAGGGATAAGTCGACATAAAATGGTTATTTTCATGTTTAATGGGATTCGATTCCACATCTCACATTCCTAGGCTAGTTCAAACCTAAGATATATGTCACAAAAGAAATCAAATTTTACTTAGTATTTGCAGAAAGATATGGAACATGATGAATAATTTTATAAAAAATGATTTAAATGTTTCTATTGCTCGAGTCTCTAGCTTAACTGATTTCCATTGAAATCCACAATGTTCATCATCAAATAGAAGAATAAAATAGGTAAAAGTAGGATGGTCAACAAGGATACATATGTTACAAGAATTAATTACTAGTTGTACAAGGATCAATGATAGAAGTAGTGCATTTCTTAAAGAAATTAAAATTCTTGAAGGTCTTGAGGGGCTAAAATTAATAAGAGAATCTATGCTCGTAACAAAGGAACAATTGGAAGAATAATTGAATGTAGTTAAATCTTCATGGACCAACAAGTTTGATGGTACCATAAATTTCTTGGGGCAATAAACTAAAAGGTGGTTAGTTACTTTTGTTAACAATAATGAATACCATATGGTATCAATTGAACAAATTAAATCTGAATTCAAATAAGTTGAGAATAGATATTTTCACTCCCTGCTAAATGAGGTATCATGGTTCCATCATTAAAATAAAATATTAGAATTTGGCTCAAGAAATCATTAACACAAATTATTAACCTAGAATAACTTCCAAAAGGTGGTTACAACAAAAATGATTGAGTCCTATATGGTGTGTGTGTGGGGGGGGGTGGGGGGTGGGCGGTGGGTTTGTGGGGGAGAGAGAGATAGATAAGATCCTAATGAGGAAGGGGAGAGACATCATTCCATCCACCATTCCTCTTATATTTTGTTATTATTACTAATTCAATTGGTCAATGGGAGCCCCACCCAATTTTTTTATAAGGATTCATTTTATTTTATCATTTTAAATGTTAGGAATATTCTGTTGTATGATATGCACATAAATTATTTGAAATTGAATGTGATTTTGTAATATTCTTTTTACTCTCACAAAGGGCTATTCCAAGAGTTGATAACATTTGTTGTTTGGAGACTTTATATAAGCATGAGATCTTGTGTATATGTCTTGTTATCAACCTTTTGTTATATATGACTTAACATTTCTCATATGCATATTATGGTTTTGAATAAATGAAATCATTTAAAGCTCTATGAAATTATAACCCATCAATACTATTATATGTTTATCGATATTGCTTCAAATTTGTTTCCCTCATTGTATGAATGAATCGAAGTGATGGAATGATTTTAGTTATTTTGTTTGTGAGGTTATCATCCTTTGACTATAATTTATCTATTACTTTCTCTTTTCAATCACGTGGTCCACTGATTAGTGCAGATATAATGAAATCTTAATCTTATTGTTTATGAAAGTATATTGAAAATCTAAGTGAAAAAAGGAGTATCACTTGTTGGGCCACTGGAATTGCATCTTTTTGACAATTTGTTACCCTTCTCTTTCATTCATTTTTCCACTTATCCTCACATCACTAAACTACTAGTTTGAAATAAAAAGTCATCAAAGCTGCATGAATAAGCAATAAGGTAAAAGGTCTAGCATCCTCTCAATTTTATATGTTTTTCTTTGTAAACTTGACATAATAATTACAAGTTACGAAATTTGAAACATTCTGCAACCTCACTAATATTCTACAACTAAATCCAATGTTTCAATAGATCTCATGGAAGATAGATTAGCCAAAGCAAATGGGAAGATTTCAAATGGTGCCTACATGGATTTCCACCTATTGGGTGCAAGCAAAAGAATCCTAGTTGACCATAATATCAAAGTCAAACCTTTGGGAAAACTGTGACATGACACATTTGAAATATACCTTTAAATAGAACAGAGTATCAAGTGAGCCTAATTTCATATCAAAAATGTGAGATCATGAAGGAATGAAGAATCTGAAGGGTGATGTTGTGTTTATTCAAATGATATCACTTCCTTGATAATGAATCATGTGAATTATAATTTTAATGGAAATCAACCATTGAGATGTTTATTAAAAGATATAACTTCTAACAATTAGTTTCTCATGGAAGTTATTTTAAAAACACTATAAAATGCTTCATTGTGAAGTGAACCATATGTTGGATATGATCAAGATGATTAATGTTGTTATTATATTTTAATACTAGTGAATTTCTTTTTATTATACATGCATTTCTTAGTTAATACATTTTTATTTTAGGGTTGCACCTTCATGACAAGAATTGTTGTTTGATCAATAAATTCTTTGATATTTTCCATCTTTTGCACACCTCAGGAGGGCCCCTTCTTGAGTATGAGTTTAGAATAGTTTTCTTTATGTTAACTTCTTGCAAGGTAGATTAGTTTTCAATATGTTTACTTCCTGTAAGATATATTAGATATACGTAACGAAAGAACCTGCTCTTCAGCCTTGGCCGAACATGTAGGTAAAACTAATCACCATATATGCCTTGAAGACGCCAAGGTCATTTCCAAGGAAGATCACCACTTCAAGCAAAAGGTTAGAGAAGCTATTGAAATCATAAAACACCCGCGAAACCTTAATAGGGATGGAGGCCTGGAAATTAGCAAGAATTGGAACTCTTTGCTCGCCCCCCACGAAGAATAACATAAGTTCTCATAATACTTGTAACTAGGTTAAATATAGAACTTACTAACTAACTTGAGTAACTAATAAAATAACATACAACTAATTCCTCTATTCAATTTTAATTCATTAGCAACATAATGCATTAATGAATAATAAATTAACATTATAATAAACTTATTTTATCAATAAGATTATAGACCTTACAAAGTATTACTCATTAATAAGGGTTTATTAATAGATTACATATTAGTACATAACTTATTTATTAGTTCAAGCACATAGCATATAACCATTCTCGCAATTCAATTTTGGATTAGCTAATGGGTAAAATAATAGCAAACTTAGGATATAAACAATAATATAAATAAGGGTAAATGATTAGATAAACCTATGATATAAATAACAATAAAAATAATGATTGATAATAATAAATAATAATAAATAACATAATAATAATAATGATTAACTAATAATATAGTTAGTATTATAAACAATGAAGAATAAAAATAATAAAAATAATAAATAATAATAATAATATGATTAATAATAATAATATAAAATAATAACATAAATAATGATAAATGAGTAGATAAACTTATGATATAAATAAACAATCTTATGATATAAATAATAATATAAACAATGATTAATATAAATATAAAATAATAAATATAATAATAATTAATAATAATACAAATAATAGTTAATAATAATATAAATAATGATTAATAACATTAATAATGATTAATAATAATAATATAAATAACTATATAAATAATAACATAAATAATGATTAAGAACAATAAATAATAATAAATAATATGAATAATGATGGATAATGATTTAAAAATATAAATAATGAAATAATAGCAATAAGCAGGGAATTAGTCGGCCATATTCTCTTTACATCAACCTATTACATATTTATCAAAACCCTTTTCTTTCTTTTCTCCGTACATCAAGTCCTGATGATGAGTCTGGGTCTAGACTCGAAACATCGACCAATATAAAGATGAACACTGTGGAAAATCTGAATTCCTCTCAGAAACCACACCACAGTAATCTGCAATCCAAGATGGAATATTTTTCCTTATGTTTACTTTCTGCAAGGTTTCTTCCAAGTGTTTCATTTAAATCCTATGTTCATTTACGCATTGTCTTTTGCTCATTCAAGTCTTATTCTTCTACCTATACAAGCACTTGAATAAGCCTCTAAAAACAACAACAAAAATTAGTAATCACTTCTTGTTATTACTCTTTTACCTCTACATTTGTTTTAGTATAAAATTTATAGATGTTGCGCAGACATGAATGAACTATGAACTTAGTACACACAATAGTCAATTTAATATTACTTTGACAACTACAATTTCTAATTGATCTTTGCTAGAATAACATATGCTCATTTCCTTAGAATAGATTTCAATTATTTTTTAAAAATAGAGTTTAAATGCTTTCCTAGAACAAAATTTTCAATTAAGATTCTCATAAAATAGATTATGTTTTCTTTCATAGGGTGAATTTTCTTTTATATTCATTATAATATAATCTAAGAGTTTTCATAGAATAGACTTAAGAATATACTTTTAATTCCTTCATAAAATAGGAACTTTAAATGCTTTCATAGAGTAAAGTTTGATTGTTTTTATGGTGTAAGAATCTAGTTGTCTTTTATAGTATAAAATTGGTTTCATAAAATAAAGTTGCATTATCCTTCATAGATTAGAATTGCACTTTTATTTCACTTTGATTAAAATGTCATTGTTTTCTATTTTAGAATTTATTTCTTTCTTTTAGATTGAATCTCATTGCATTCCTTGCATAATTTGGGTTTTGCTTTCATAGAATAAATCTTTGATTTTCATATGAGAGTGTGTATTCTCATTTTGGACATCATTTCATGAGTAGGATTTTATTTTAAATTTCAATCTCACAATTCTTTTCAATACATTATAATTCTTATTAAAATTGAAAGTCAATTTCCTAGCACATATTGTGCAAGTGTGCTTCCCAAGTGTACAAATCTAGATTGATAATTTAATGCTAAGTAATTTAACTAGTATTTAAATTACCCAACACCACCTCTATCAAAACATAGAGGGAATTGTAATAATTACCAAGGAGGTTGACTCTTTTCCTTGATAGGAAAATAGATCTACAACTTCTCCTTAGATTACCTTTAGCAAGGCTAGATCTCTAGAAGGAGAAGTGTAAAGATAGGTTCTCTTGTGTGAAGCATGTAAGATACCTGGAGACTCTTGAAGGAAATTGGAACCCATAACCATGCTTTGAGACTCCCTGCTCTATCTTTGATGGAACCCTAGAAGGGTAATCGAACAACTTGAGGATTATGGGTGCAAATATAAAGGGGTACACTACCTTCAATTGTGCAAGTTAATGGGGGATGAGAGGTTATGGCTTGAAGGTGAATGAAATTTGGTACCTTGGCTTGTTATCAACCTGGTGCGATTTTTGGACCTGATATGGATGAGAAATCCTTATTTCCTATATGGATTCATGCCCCATCTCAAGGGTGACCCATTGTAGAGATATCATAACTATAATTAGTGTGGTTTATGACTAGGAGGAATATCTGATGTCTACAATTAGTTGGTGCTTCATTTAAAATATAAGAGTCTCTTATTGTGTGTTATATGCTTTTACTATGTTATCTCATATGTTTACATGATATTGTAACTTGTATGTGTGTCCACATTTAATTATGCCATTATGTTTGAGAATATGTTGCATTGCATGATAGAATGTATCATGCATGGATAATATATATTAAATAAGGTACCACGGGTACTTGTATGACAAAATTGGGATAAATATGGTAACCATGTTATATTATAGTGCATTGATATGATATTTTTGTAAATGTTGGGCCCTAGTGGGCATAAACTATATTCACATCAGAGATATTTATCATCCAAGTTTAAAGAAATTCATAATTTATCATATTAGAAGTGGAGTTGAGAAGTGATGCACCTCATCTAGTTGGTTGAGGGTATTACACTTTAAGCAAGCATTGAAACTTTATTACACATCTCTTCTAGAATTGGGATCTCATCTTATTTAATTTTGTGCCATCCAATTTTGTAGAATTATATCATTTATGATAGAGGGTGTACAAATAAGGTACTTTGGCATGGTGTTCCAATTTTATTGTGTCATGGATCCATTTTTGTATGATGCATTCTAGAATACCCTTCCCATTATGTTGCACCATGCTCCACACATATGTTTTACTTGAATTGAGTCACAAATGAATATGTATATATTAGATTCATAAAAGAAATGATGATTATATTACCTTTCACTCGTTTATGTATGTGGTTTCCCTCTCCTCTGTTTGGCAAGTAGCCTCCTCTCTAGGTTCTTGAAATTCCATTTTGGTGAAGAAAAATATAATGTATTTCAACTATGCAATGTTTTATAGACCTAATACATAGGTGGTATTTGTTATTATGTACATTTATATTGAATGTAACTATTATTCCTAATCCCATATTGCATCGTAACATGGTATATGCATGGAGGTACTAGTTTATTCTAAAACATGGAAAACCATTGCATTTTCATGGTTAGGCATAACAACACCTATATTTCCATGAATGAGTGTTTCAATATGCATATTGGTCCATTTTAATACTACACAGGTTGCATGTCCAAACTTAATTTTGTCATGCTCTTAAATTTAATTTTTCTAAAATTGACCACTTAAGGTGTACGATGAAAGCATATAAATTTTAGGAAAGCCCCACAATATGAAGTTAGTATGAAAACACTTCCATTTCGTGTGATTGACATTTTTTGGTTGTAGGATCAATGGTGATTTTTAGAAATTGAAGAAGATCTATAATAACATTATTCTCTTCTTATCATTCAAAGAAATACCCAATTTGCACTTTTGTCTCTACTTTCTCTTTTTGCTTGTCCAAGATTAAAAGAAGTCATTGAAGACCTTTGAAATAGAGAGATAGAAGTCATTGAAGACCTTTGAAATAGAGAGATACTTAAGAGGAATGAACCTTAACGAAAAGGGACTTGGACCCATCTCACAATAGCAAGATAGATCAATTATTATATTTTTTCTACATGTAATATAATCTTGTCCCCCAACCCCACCCCTCCAACTAATTTACATGTGTTGATTCAATATCAATATTCATGCATTGTGTTCATTAAATTAATTGAGTAGATCTACATGGGTTTTTATGTTTTGTATGATAGATATATAGTTTTCTATTCTTGAGTCAGGAAGGTGTTTTTCTCTTTTCTTGTGTACAAGATTCTTTGAGTTGGACTTCATATTATTTCTCATTCATTTCATTTTAGATGACCCACCAAAGAGTGCAAGTTACAATTTTTTTTCTCTTCTCTCTTCAAGTTTTACTTTAATAATAATAATAATATAATTTTAAGGGCATCATGACCAAGTCAGACACAAATTGGTGTATGAGACCCCATCATTTGTGGGAAAAGGGACTCACCTCCATGCAGCAATTTGATTTCTAAAGCCTATGGAGGTGTACATACTCTAACCCCCTATAATTTTGAGCTCGGAGCCTATTACAAGCAAGAACATGTTCTTAACCATCATAACCACTTATGTTGTACTTGCCTAACATAGTGAAGTAAAACTTATTTTTAATTTTTTTTTAATTTGTGATTAGTGGAATTGACCACTAAAGTGGTCTTGTAGTTGCATCACATGGAATTGATTCCATCTACTACGACTATAACCATTAATTGCACTATTCCTACCCTTAATATAGACACAAATTAATTAAAAAATCAAACAAAAAACCTCATACTATTTTACATACCATATTTAAATACTTTTCGAAATAAACCATTCTTAAATATTTATTTCTTATTATCTTTCATTAACATATCAATCAACTAATAAAAATCAAATGATACAAACTATACACAAAAGTCCAACATTCGTTATCTTGAAATATCACATTAGATGAGTGTCGCCATAACCCATACATTAACATATAACTAGTCTAGTTACACTAACTTGACTTACTATTCAAAAACAATAACCTGATTTACAATTTAAATGTCTTCATCAACCACATTATTATAAGGAGCATGTTGGCATACTTTTAAATTTAAGTCATCTTCTTGGAAAGTATCGTAGATATTTCTAGATCATAGCCTAACTAACCTACCCACAATATTATTGAATACTATCTTTGTCAAAATTTATGAAAAAGATGGGCAGAACAATGTTTATTAAAGGACTAATCATTTTCACCATTGTTGACCAGCTACATGGTTTATTCAAGCGTGTGCGAAATGCATATTTTATGAAGTCAATTTATGGTATACTTTCCATACTTTCCAGTACAACACATTCTCCGAACAAAAGGAAGAGTTAATGAGACAAATTGCTCACTTCTTTGGATTTGACTAGAAACCCACTAACACCACCCACTAACGCCATGAGCCTTCACACATTCCTATCCCTCATATCACTCTAACTATATTATATAACATTATTGTATTAGTGTATCTAATTACTCCCACTAAATCCGGTGGTGAGTCCCACTTATGCATTTCACATGAATGTGAAGTGACTCATTTTTGGTTAGCTATAACAACACACACTACTCACATCAACCGAACCAAACTAGTCAACTCCATGTTCCCATGTGAAGCCCACTCATGTTAAGATATTGGATTCTTTTCAAATTCCAATGACAAGTGTGCAAATGTTTGTTATCAATTACTACAAAATATTTTGTGGTTTGCTTTCAAAAAACGAAGCTTCGTTTGGTGAGGGTTACCAAAAACCGTTCCCTTGAAAGTAGGAAAAGATAGAAACATTATGATCTCCATACAAATCTATGAGTACTTGGACCGACTCTTAAAGTGAATACAAATTCCACAACTAGTGGAGCTGTGGTGAAATTTTGTCATCTCTCTCACCCTACCATCTTACCCCTCTTTCACCTTACCAATCTCACTTTTTCTCTCAGCTTACCAACCTACTTCTCTTTCACCTAACCAATCTCACTTTGTTGTGCAGTAAAAACAAAATAATAATGTAATATAATCCAAGTTTATAGATAAGAATGAGAATGTGAATGGTAGAGTCAAGGTTTTGGTCTATTAGTTTTTTGTTTTTGCTTTTGTTTTGTTTTTTTTTTCCCTTGGGGGATTAAGAAAATAGAAAGCCTCAAAAAATTTTATTGAATTTAGGTTTTTGTAATCTATATGTTATATGTTAAAATAATCATATTAGAAATAATTGGTCGAAATATTTCTAAAATATTCCAAA
>APFE031084656.1:136240-150089 GCA_000404065.3 Pinus taeda | reverse complement strand
AGGAACTCGATCGAATTTTTTATAGTATATACTATCTATACTAATATATACAATCAGAGATTAATATATATATATTATTATATATATATATATAATATAATAAATATATTATATATTTTTATATAATTAAAATTAAATAAAAGAATTTTAATTGTTTTTGTTATTTTCAATTATATTTCAATTTAATTGTTCTTTTGATAAAATTCTGTGGTTAGCTTGTTTAGTATTATTAAGTATGCAGGTATGTTTCGGTTTTTCTAATAGATTAATTTATTTATTATTTATTTTTGTTTTAATTAATTAATTTTTTTAAAGCATACTTAATATCTCTTTTCATATTTTTATGTAGGTAATTTTTTAGATTTATTTTTATAACACTTTTTATTAATTTTGAATAATAACATTATATTATTAGTTCAATTCATTTATTGACACCGATTTAATTATATTAAATATAGAGAACATTAGTGGAAAGTGAAATCTATTATAAATAGGAAATATTTATTATTAAATGTTCCACTTTCATATTGAATTAATTTAATAGGTTTTAAAGTTTATATTAAATATTTTATTATTTTTTCTTTTAAAGTTCATTTTTAATAAATCATTTGTTTCTCGGTTATTTCTAGTTGTTTTGCATCTCTCTAGTATGTATTGTCTAGATTAGATCAGAACATTCATCTAAGTGTTGATGATAAATCATACTTAATGGTTCCTTGATGATGATAAAGCACACTTAGTGGTCCCTTGGACAAAAAAACTAGAATGTAATTTACCGAAAAAAATCTCCTAAAGACACATTATGAATCACATATATTTGCATTCTAAGATTATTATTATTCTTGATTATTATCATACATATTTTAAATCTAACATCAATAATCCATTAAATTAAATAAGAATAGATTATTTTTAAAGAAATATATATATTAACTATCTAAATTTTAGATATTAGGCCCAAATCATACAAACAAAAACATTCACATATACTATAGATATAAATAAAACATTAAATAAACATATAATTTTGTAATAACATCTATATTTTAATAATAAAAATAATAAAAATAGCATAAAGAAAAACCTTTAGATATGATGGCGTGGGTGCAAACGTTAGGGATAATCTTCCCAATTTGGTCGCAATCTCCTGAATATTAGTCTCAATTTCCCTTGAATCGTCTCCAGGCGTATCAGTCATGAAACTGATAGCTTCATTGCCTCACTTGTGCTTCAGTGAGGAGCCACTACCACTACAAAACCCTTAACGTGGCCCGCAACCACAGAATAAACCTTCACTGCTAGAACAACTCAGAGAAACGGCCTCAAAGGCCCTCGCAGCCTCAGGTAGGAAGTTTGGCAGCCTTGAATGACTTCATTTGCCACAGAGAAATCACTTTCAAAAGGTCGCTGCCACAGACCACGATATTAGCCCTCAAATAATCTCGTTGTCACAGGGAACCTCCTTTGCATGTCTTGGATTAGGGTTGTTTTGCGATAATGGACAAGAACAAGAAGTAAAAGAACATTGTTATCTGCCAAGGAGTAAAAGAACATTGTTATCTGCCAAGGAGTAAAAGAACATTGTTATCTGCCAAGGAGTAAAAGAACATTGTTATCTGCGAATTACTTATAATTTTAATACGCTTTATATTGTTCTTCCCATATGGCAGATCTCCAAAGATCACCTTTCCAATATGCGCTAAGGTTTCACGTCCTTCCTTCAAACTGGAGGAACCAGCTCTCCTTATTAAGCAAATCTTCAAGAACTGCATGAGCTACAGAAATCTTCTCTGTCGTTCTGTGCTTGAATCCTGGAGATGGATCATATTTATACCATTCATTGTTACACTACACTTAAATCGATGAGTATGGTCTTTGCCATTGTTTCCAGTTTGGTATACAGGAAATGGAAAAGTATTGTTTCGTAATCTCTACTTCAAAATTTTGCAATAGCGGATTTCAAACCCGGCCAGTAAAGGAACTGCTCTACCGGCAGACAGCTAGAAAACGATCAAATAAGGAATGCCATGCTCCTTTCTATGCATACAAACTCGGAATTCGACAAAAGAAACCATGAAACAGCCACACATATAATATGTATAAGGATTCACAATTCCTTTAGCTGGAGAAGGCGACAAGATTCAAACCCGTCCCGCCCACTGTCGCCCAAGAAGCTCAATACACAGCTAATTATTATCCCACACAAACTAATTACTTGCATGTTAAAAGTTGTAGAACTTCAAAGGCATTCCATTGACTTCCAATCCAATTAACAAGATATCATTGAGTTTTTTTACATGAATGCGAGAGAAAGTTTCATAATGACAATGCTGGCACCGCCTCCCTCCAGCAAGCTTGCGGCCAATTTATTTTTATTCATATGGATAACCTTACCTATTACCAAAGCAGACTTTTACATAGTAATTTAAGGCTTTTTACAACTTGTCTATCTGTGAAAAGATAGCATGTTTTATTCTATACCCTTTTCCTATTTTTCAACCTAAAAAAACATAGAAACTGCAGGCTAAAGGACCCCACTCCCTTTCCTGTAGATTTTTATTTTTTATTTTTAGAATAAATTGAGAGACTTTTTCCCTCTGAGTCACATGCTCCTGCATCAGACTCCCAAGGTATAAAATGATCGTGATCTCCTGATCATGCGTTTTAAGTCTTTGTCCTTGTCTTCTAGGATCCCACACTTTGTTCTGCAAGTCATCATCTGGTGTTGCTTGCTGCTTTTCTCCAGGTCTCCATATCTTATGTTGTCTTGCTCCACTAGCTGCACTTTCACAATCTGTCCCTGTTTTCATTTTGTTGCTGCTCCTGTTGCTTCTCTTCCTTGCTGATGTTTTCCTCTGAGACACTTTCAACATGATTCTTCTGATTAATTCAATTTCCTTGTCCAATAAATCTTCCAGCTGTTGATTTCTTGCTACCTGTTGAGCTAAGTCGGCTTGCTCAGTTCTTACTCGTTCAATTTTTACCGTCACTTGCTGACTTCTTGCTTCTATACTTGTTTCCGTTCTTACCTTCTCATTTCTTACTGCCACCCAATCATCCATGCCCTCTTGTCTTCTACAACGGAAAAATTCTTCCTTGCCTTCTCCTATCAGCAACTTACTGGACTGGTACTTTGTGCACTCCTTTTTGCTATCTTCATCTCTATGCATGTGCAAGTCCCAATTCTAAAATTGAGATTCTTTCCACATTGAATTCTGATCATTCAGCATCCTTTCCAGCAACATAACGTCCTCATCCCATGGATTATAAATTTCCACAGAATTCTCGTCTTTCTCTTTCATTTGACTGCTCAACTGAGTCAAATGTTCTTCAACACCTGCGATAATACCTGCATTCACGAAACACTTGTTAAAACAAAAATAATAAGGCATCAGTGCATTACTTCCCTCTGCCAGCATTTCAGTGTGTTGTTCTGAATTCTCCATCTCAATTAGCACATTAGTATGCTGATTCTCTCTGCCCAAATAATTCTCTAAAGAATTCTCAAGACTGTCAACCAGTCTTTCTCTCATATCATCTGCTTCCATGATATCTTTCTGCACTCGTTCACTGTACTGAACTCTTTCATCTGTTGCAATCTCCTTGTCATACTCTGGATTCTCCAACAAGTATTCCAACAATGCAATTTCTCTGTGGGATTGTTGAAGCATACCATCATCACTTATAGTCCCTGCATTCACACATAAACTTTCGGTTTGAAAATCACAAAATTCAACAGTCTCAACTGTTGCTTCACTTATCCGTGCTATAGACTGATCTACTTCTTCTGCATCCATAAGAACTTCCTCTTTTGTTGTAACAGTTTCATAAGATTGCACATCCTCCTCAGTAAAAACTGTAATCACATCACAATTGTCAGTTACAAAAATATACGGTTTTACATTATCCAGTTGATCTAGATTGACCCAATAACTCAAGAAATCATCAATGATATTCTCCTCTGTTTCACCAATGGGAACCTCCTCTTCCAACTCAACTGCTCTGAGTTCTTCCCGTCTCAACTGTAAATCCATCATCTACTCCAAGTATTCCTTTCCTCCAAGTAACAACGTTTTTGGATCCGTCTTCTGTCCCGGTACATCTTCTTCTTGCAAAGGCAACAATGTATGATTGACACCATCCTTTCCAAACTTGTAGGTGTTTCTCTTCCCATCATGTATGGCTCTTCTGTCATATTGCCAAGGTCTTCCAAGCAATATGTGACACACGTCCATAGGCATCACATCACAAACAATTCTATCTTTGTACTTGCCCACTTGAAATTCCACTTCACACTGTTCACTTACCAACAGTTGATGTCCCTTTTTCAACCATGACACCTTATAAGGTGTTGGATGCTTCATTGTCTTCAGCTTTAATTTCTCCACTACTTCTGTAGAAACCAAATTATCAGTGCTGCCACTATCAATGATCATCTGGCAACATTTCCCTTGGACTTTGCACACTGTCCTGAATAAAGTCTTCCTCTGTGGCGGTTCAGCCATCTCCTTTGCTGGCTTAAGTAGGACTTTATTAACTACCAGAGATTCTCTTCTTTCTGGTGTATTTACTTCTTCTGGTACTGCTGCCTCTGGTGCCTCTCCCTCAACTGGAGTAACAATTGCATTCCTATGCTTTGTTTCTGCATTCTCTGGGCACTCAAAAGCTCTATGTCCCAGCTTATTACATCTGTAACATCTTATTTCTCTACCTCCTCTTCCTCTAGAAAAACTCCCTCTGCCTCTTGCATCACCTCCTATGGGTGCATGCTGGGTTGAGCTACTGCTAGCTCCTTCTTTAGGTGTTGTAGATCTTCCATTACCACCTTGACTTTCTTTTCCTCTGAAAGTCCCTCTCCCTCTGGCAGACTACTTCCTCATGAGTTTTTCCTCAACTTTCAGCGCTATCTGATAAACTTCCTCTACTGTTTTAGGAGACAACAAACTTATCTCATCCTAAATGTCCATCCTGAGACCATTCATATATCTAGCCACCTTCTCATCTATATATTGGGCTTCTCCAGCTCTTATACTCACTTTATAAAACTCTTATGTATATTCTTTCACTGTTAAAGCTCTCTGTCTAAGATTTTGCATTTGTCTAAACAATGTTTGCTGATAATTACTGGGCAAAAACTTACCTTTTAAATCTGCTACCATTTTGCTCCAATTCTTGATTGGCTGCTTACCAAGTCTCCTCCTTTCCGCCTACACACCATCCCACCAGAGCACTGCATGGCCTTTTAATTTGGTGACAGCAAACTTTATTTTCTTCTCATCTTCTGTTTCTTCATAATCGAAGAATTTCTCCATGCTATTAATCCAGTCGATCAATTCTTCTGGATTCAGTCCTCCTTGGTATACCAGTACTAATTGGTTTCATGGCCTGGCTGTGGATTTCAACACTGACTGAAAGAACCTCATCTCAGGAGTAACCTGTATAGCTTCCTCCTCTGTAGCTTCAATTTCGGGCTCACTGACATCTTCATCATCTATGTTTCTATCTAAAGTTAACGCATCCAATCTAGCTCGCAGCTCTTCTATGGTTTCCATTATTTCAACATTCGAAACAGGCCATCCTCTTCCACCACGTCCTTGTCCTCTTCTAACTCTGAAAGCCATTCTTCTCCTACTCCTGAGATTCAATTCAATGTCAGTTGATGGCTCTGATACCACTAATGATGGCGTGGGTGCAGACCTTATGGATAATCTTCCCAATTTGGTGGCAATCTCTTGAATATCAGTCTCAATTTCCCTTGAATCATCTCCAGGCGTATCAGTCATGAAACTAATAGCTTCATTGCCTCAATTGTGCTTCAGTGAGGAGCCACTACCACTACAAAACCCTTAACGTGGCCTGCAACTACAGAATAAACCTTCACTGCTAGAACAACTCGGAGAAACGGCCTCAAAGGCCCTCGCTGCCTCAGGTAAGAAGTTTTGCAGCCTTGAATGACTTTGTTTGCCACAGAGAAATCACTTTCAAAAGGCCACTGTCACAGACCACGGTATTAGCCCTCAAATAATCTCGTTGTCGCAGGGAACCTCCTCTGCATGTCTTGGATTAGGGTTGTTTTGCGATAATGGACAAGAAAAAGAAGTAAAAGAACACTGTTATCTGCCAGGGAGTAAAAGAACATTGTTATCTGTGAATTACTTATAATTTAATACGCTTTATATTGTTCTTCCCATATGGCGGATCTCCAAAGATCACCTTTCCAATATGCGCTAAGGTTTCACGTCCGTCCTTCAAACTGGAGGAGCCAGCTCCCCTTATTAAGGAAATCTTCAACAACTGCATGAGCTACAGAAATCTTCTTAGTCGTTCTGTGCTTGAATCCTGGAGATGGATCATATTTATGCCATTCATTGTTACACTACACTTAAATTGAGGAGTATGGTCTTTGCCATCATTTCCAGTTTGGTATATAGGAAATGGAAAAGTATTGTTTCGTAATATCTACTTCAAAATTTTGCAATAGCAGAGTTCAAACCCCGCAAATAACGGAACTGCTCTGCCGGCAAACAGCTAGGAAATGATCAAATAAGGAACGCCACTCTCCTTTCTATGCATACAAACTCGGAATTTGACAAAAGAAACCATGAAACAACCATGCATATAATATGTATAAGGATTCACAATTCCTTTAGTTGGAGAAGGCGGTGAGATTCGAACCTGTCCCGCCCACTGTCGCCCAAGAAGCTCAATACACAGTTAATTATTATCCCACACAAACTAATTACTTGCATGTTAAAAGCTGCGGAATTTCAAAGGCATTCCATTGACTTCCAATCCAATTAACAAGATATCATTGAGTTTTTTTACATGAATGCGAGAGAAAGTTTCATAATGACAATGCTGGCACTGCCTCCCTCCAGTGAGCTTGCGGCCAATTTATTTTTATTCATATGGATAACCTTACCTATTACCAAAGCAGACTTTTACATAGTAATTTAATGCTTTTTACAACTTGTCTATCTGTGAAAAGATAGCATGTTTTATTCTATACCCTGTTCCTATTTTTTAACTAAAAAAAACATAGAAACTGCAGGCTAAAAAACCCCACTCCCTTGCCTGTAGATTTTTTATTTTATTTTTAGAATAAATTGAGACTTTTTCCGTGTGAGTCACATGCTCCTGCATCAAGATAAAACTAATAAAATGTTTAAATCAAGGAGCCCAAAATCATTTGATACCAAAAATATCATCAAAAATATTTATTTTTAAGTAAAAAAAAGCTTGTTATTCCATCAAAACAATCCGAAAATACTATAAGAGAATGAAATAAATAATTTCAATTAAAAGTCAAAATATCAATCAAATACATGATAAAAAAAGTCACAAAAACCTAGAAAACCATAGAATCCTCAACACTACTACGAAACATGATTTTGGTAAAGGTTTTCTTTGTAGTGATATTCACACTTAACATTTTCATAAGATGTAGGGAAGGTGGTTCTCGCAGACTTTTCATTGAGAAATTAATAGACATACCATTACACATGCATATCACAAGTGAATTGGAAGAAATGGGAATTCCACATGGCCATTCTCCCATTGGGAACATGTATGTTGAAAATGTATTCATCTATATGGTTAGACTTTTATTGGGAGAAATTAATATGATGCAGGTGAATTATTAGCTATATAGTTATAAGATTATTTACCTATTTTATTTTAATTTTTCAAGTTTCATTTTCGTCTTCATTATTTCTTTTCTTAATTCCCATAGGCACAATTTATATTTTAGGTACAATTTATATTTTGATTTAAAGCAAAGAGGAAAAGTGTGAAGATATAATTCATTTGTACTTTGTATTTTTTTCCCTTATAATTTTTGTCAACCTTTCTTATCAACTTTTATAATTTTTGTCAACTTTTCTTATCAACTTTATTTATAATTAATTTATACTTTGTATTCTTTTTCTTTTTGTCATTTTTTGTCAACGTAAAAAGAATGAAAAGAGGAAGGTAAAATATATTTCATATTCCTTAATTTTAACACTTCCTCACCTTGATTTCCTTCGTCTTGCCTTCATAACCCAACGGCAGAGGAACAAGAGTAAAGCATCAATTACCTTTTCAATTAGCCTATTCTCTTCCATTTTTATTTTTCCTCATGTCTATATTTCCACTTCTCTAACTTTATTTTTACATTGAATTACTTTCACACCATTCCCTTTTCAATATTCATCATTTCTATATAAAAATGGAAGATGCAACCTCCCATATGATTTCCCATTCATTTCCCTCTCCTTAATAGACCCCACACTACTTACACTTACAAATTCCCCATTGCTAGAAAAGTCATCCAATTAGGATTGACACATGGTAAAGGTCGTTGTTTCATCAAATATATAAGGGTGTTGAAATCTTATATCTCATTTGAACACATGAGGTGGTTTTTAATATAATTTACTTCCAGATGTGACATTTATCATTCAAGATATCACTAAGAATCAAAGGACTCATTTCTTCGTTTAAACGTCATTATTTTTTTGGAGAGAAAAGGAAATTATTATATGTGAGAGACACTAAAATCTCACTTTATGTGGGAGACAAGATATTGCAATCCATGCCAGGTATAAAACCCACTTGTACATCATTGTTTTCAAGATAATGGCTAGGGTATAAAAATCTATTTTGGCTAAGAGATACTATGATTTGTATGGGAGACAAGATCTTGTAATAGTCCACAGTATGTATATCTCATTGATATGTTTGCTTTGTAGAGGAGACAACAAAGTCAAAGGATCTCTATATTAGTATAATAGTGATGTATTGAATACTATGATCTGTATGGGAGACAAGATCTTGTACTAGTCCACCGTATGTATATCTCATTGATATGTTTGCTTTGTAGAGGAGACAACAAAGTCAAAGGATCTCCATATTAGTATAATAGCTATGTATTGAAAAGGTGTTTAGTTGCATAGTTATAATTGAGTGTGGAGAGGATTTAAATTTTACTTATAAGTTTAATATAATTAAATAAAATAAAATGAGAGATTGATGATTTTTTATATTTCAAATTTTCACAAATATTGTTTAAACCAATATTCAAAAATTATTTTAAAATAGTGAAAAATTATTTTAATTTTTTATAGTAGATAAATTAGTTAAATTTTAGGGTGGTAACTTTGCATTATTAAATCAATAGATAAATCATTATTTGAATATTGTTCCATAAAAGTAAAATTTGTGAACTTTTGGAGGGGGGGAATTTTACTTAGATATCTTATGGTTATTTCTAATGGTCATTAGATTAACAATGACATATACATTCCCAACGATTTGAAAGTTTCATAAGTCCATGTACTTAGTATATCCGTGATTGTTTGGTAACCAATTTTAAGATTTTTCTTTAAGAGCTTACATATACTAGGAGGTTGATTCAGTCCAACCTTGTACCTAATTTTATGGATAAACTAACCCCTTACAATTTTTGTTGCAATTAGGATTAACTAGTTTGAGTGAGTAATATTCTCACTAGTAATGAGTCAAAACAAATTTCTTAGAAAGCTTGAAAATGTATTGATGGAAAAAGAGTAATTTTATATGTTGAGACTTGTACTGAGATTTAAGCTTATGGGTATGAAAGAGGAAGTGGGATATTATCTAAATTTTTCTAGGACATGTAATTCTACTAGAATTCTATAGGAAAAAATGAGAATTGGCTTGTACCCCTAAGATGAAAGGGAAACAATTTAGCCACATGTCATTTGAACTATTGGAGTCACAAATAAAATATCCAAACTAATTCATACATGTTACTCATAAAATGGATTACTTATGATTGTAGAAAATTGATAAAGGGTTAGCTTTGGCCCTAAAGGTATATTTAAGTGGGATATTCCGGAAACATATGATATTAATTAGGTGTAAGATCACTTTCCTATCATTTATTATTATTAATAATGAGGAAGACACAAATTAAGGGGTGAGTGAGTCAATAATGAAGATATGATTTTAGACACAAAATGTTCTAATAACTTTGATAATAGCCATGGTTTTAAAGGTGTGAATCCAACTGTGATGGAATTATATATAACAACCCATGTGATTGGTACTATGTAATACAATCATTTTTTCCTTGAACCTAAGGTATGCTAATCAATAAGTAAATAGAGAAAATGAACTATAATCTAAAATCATAAGCATTCAAATCACCATAAACTAATGCAACATATTCTCAATAATCACATGTTCAAATAGTGCATCATAATCAGCTCATATAAAATTTCATAGCCGACTTGAAGTCCTTAGCTTTATAGATTCCTAGAGTCATGTCCAACAAGTTTGCAAATTCAATCTAATGTTAATGTGAGGGAGAATATATCCAATGTGGTCATTCATCCTTAGCAATACAGGTGTATTATTTAGGCAAGTCCCCTCCCAAAATATGTTTGAGTCCCAATGAGGATAAGGAACAAGGTATACAAATCACATTAAGAATATATTAATGAGCTTTTTATGACCACTTTACAACCCCTCAACAAAATTCCCCCAATAGTGGTGCCCCATTTGTCCTACTAATATTATGGTGCCTCTTTCAACCCCTTCGTAGTGGCATCCCATAAGCCATTAAATCATAATAATAAAAAGTGTGATTTATTCCCTAGGATAACATTTTCTTTCTTAACATAAAAAAAAAAAAAAAACAAAAAAACAAAAAAACTTAGCTCTAGGTCATCCCCTTCTCAAATAAGGTCTCACTTTCTAAAACACTCTCAAGTGGCTATCAAGTGTAACCACTTTACCAGTCCCCTCACCAACTCATCTAGGGTAAAATTAGTCTTAAGAGTGAAGTTACAAGTTTCCTAAGGAAGGTAAAAGTAAATTACAACTTATTTTCTCTTTTATTTTCATCCCAATTTATTGTTATGGTCATTTTTCAATTATTTTCCAACACAAAACCTTACTGACACTAAATCAAGGTGGTATTACTCATTGGACCATGAGCCCTAAACTTGGATATGCTTCCCCATCCATTGTCAATATCTCAACTTATATCATGTTAGTCCACTAAAACCAATATCTATGCAACATCATAATGAATGATAACAATATATCATACCAATTGCAATGCACATACAACTCATGAATACCATTCATCTATAAATTACAAAACACATAATGATATAAACCTAACATAATCAATTGTGATATCCCTAATTTGGTGTTTATTTGTGAATATTGTATATGTAAAGTGTGTTTGTGTTCTGAATTTAAAACTTATTTGTGATTGGTTTATCAATGTTATGTTGTTGATAGTCATATTATATAAAATGTTTTGTTAACTTAACAAAATTCTAGAAAATAATTTTGATGTTGCTATTGGCTGAAGAGAAACTATGGGATGATAGTTTATGATTCAATTTAATTACCCTTGATGTTGTATACCTAGGAAACTAATCTAAGGATTATATTATTAAATTAAGTAAAGTTAATGATGAATAACACTCTCAGTAAGACAGGACATTATCTTAGGAGGTTAGAGAGAGTGGGGCTCATTAATGAGCCAAGTAACTACCTACCACCTGGTGGATAAGGAGGACATAGTTACTAACTACAAAAAAAAGTTGGGAAAGGGTCTTTTTTTCCTATACTAGCATAAGACTCATGCAATGCTAAAATGAGATGAGAATGATCCAGATTGTATGAAAGAAGGAAATGAAATTAAAATATAGATAGAAACATAGAGGTACAATGAAACAGACTTTAATTCATTAATAACAAAGTACTGAAAATTGTTTACATGTAGAATGGAAATAAACTATGGAAATAAGAGATGTGGTGGCTACATGCCTTTTGAACTATGTTACAATGAGGCTCGAAGGCCTATCCATTATTTAGAAACAATGAAAAAACATAAACATCCAAAAACCTAACCCCAAGAGATGAAGCACAAACGTTTGTGGGCCCCATTGGGGTAAATTGGTACATCAACTTCCCAGGTCGTAACTTTGGCATATGATCTTTGTTTGATGCGTATGATACCTTATTAGAAATATCTATCCGCGGAATACAAATTTAAATTAAAAATCCATGCCATAGGCTATAGGTTTGCCTATTTCTAAAAAAATGTCATTTAGGACCTTAAAACAGCTCCAAAAGTTTAGGACCCAAAAAACTACCAAAAATAGTAAATTGTACTATAATTAAGGAAATTGAAAGAAGCAATGATAGGGGTCCAAGTGGAATAGGTAGGTGTCCACCAATATCCACTTGGATCAATCCTCCCCCCTTAGGAAGTAATGGTCCCCATTGTGTTCACTACCTCCATGAGATGGGGAAACATTTGTTGAACTTGGTCTCTAGTGAGGCACTTACCTTGGTGTAGGAGTTGGTCATCTTTAACAACCTGATACAGTTGGATATTTTTTTGGTGAGTTTTCTTGATCTGTATGTCCATGATTCGATTAGTTTTTCCCTATTCCATGTAGTCTGGGTTTAGCTCTATTGGTGTTAGTTATTTTGTAATGTGTGATGTGTCCAATAATCGTGGAAAGTATGGCTGAAGGTAGTCCACATTGAACACTAGGTGAAAGGCAAGGAATGTGGGAATCCTAAGCTCAAAATCATTGTCTCCCATGACCTTGGTGATCGTTTAAGGCTCATATCGAAGTGCTCTAAGCTTTCAATGGGTCTCAGTAAGGCATTCTTTCTGCAAATGCAACCAAATTGTGTTGTCCACCTAAACCTTGTGTGGCACCCAATGTTGATTATGTCGCTACTTATACTTGGCATTTGACTTATCCAATATTTCATGCCCCTGCTAGCATATGCGTTGGATGTGTTCAATAAATCATGTTGCTTTATCAGCCTTGGACTGTACATGTGTGGATTATGTCTTTGTAGTCGCATGAGGCATGGAAACATAAATCGGACACAATGGTTGAAAACCCAGAGCCACTTGAAAAGGATTATGGTCAATTGAGCTATGGATAACTCTTCTATAACTGTGTTGCACATAAGGAAGGCTCTCATCCTAGGTTTGTGGATGCTTGGAGTTGTACATGCATAATATGTGCACTATCATCCTGTTGATGACCTTTATCTGCCTATAATTTTAGGGATGGAATACAGTCAACTTGGTGAGCTTAGTTTCCAATAATGTCAAGAGGCTCAACCAGAATGTGCTCAGTAACCTAGTATGTCGAATCCTGATATGATATTGTTATCGGGAAATCTAGTGTCCACTTGGAGCTGCTAGTCCCACTAAGACTGGTAGCTATCTTAGAAACAAACAAACTAAAACTACTTTCGCTTTCCTTTATGAGAAGTAGATAAGAGGGGAATAAAGGACACCAGCCTCAGTCTTGCGCTTGGTTCCTTGCTTGGTTCCTCTCCCTTCTAATAGATCTTCGCCGATCCTTCTCCGTCTACCTAGCTTCAAAGAGCACCTATGGAATCAAGGCAACATAATGCTATCGAAGAACAGAGATCTACAATCATAAGCAATACATAACCATATATGTATTGACCACATGAATGCATATATCATCAAACATACAAGAATGTGGAGGAAAACTTGTATAGCTTTATTAATATCAAGAATAGCAAAGAGGATTATAACCAATTTTTCTAACCCAGCGTCATCCTCTCAGCATGAAATCCCTTCTTCACCTCATGAAAATATTAGATCACCCAACACTATGATGTTGCACCAGGAAACCAACAATACTTCCTTACAAGATACAATATTCCAGCCTCTGGATCTCTGTGATGAGAGATCCATATATAGATGATTGTAGGGGGGTGAGTCAGCTTCTGGGATTTTGATTAGTGTCCTCTCTCTGATAGTTCTTGATTCCACTTGTAGATTGATGATCTCTTACTCATCCCT
>APFE031084656.1:98932-132877 GCA_000404065.3 Pinus taeda | reverse complement strand
CTAGATCTCTGTGATGAGGGATCCATATATAGATGATTGTAGGGGGGTGAGTCAGCTTCTGGGATTTTGATTAGTGTCCTCTCTCTAATAGTTCTTGATTCCACTTGGAGATTGATGATCTCTTACTCATCCCTGGGCGAATTCAGAGAGATAAGTGTCACAGGATAAGTTTCTGGAAGATTCCATGATCATCCACCTTGAAAACTGTCTCTGCCATTTGTCTACTCTCGCCCATTGCACCCTACAGAAGGGCATTCCAGTATGTATTGCACCCTTTACACTGAGTAGATGAGATTTATCAGACCCTCTGCATTGGGCAGCCTGTATGGTCCAATTTTGACCAGTTCTAAGTAGTTTTCTGTGGAGAACTTCTGGGACATGATGTAATCAGCTGACCTTGTTCCTTTAGAGCATGAAGTAACACTTTTAGGGACTTAGGATCCCATGGTTTATGGACATGTATGATTGGGGTTGCAGTGCCCAAAAATGTCTATAACAGTTATAATGGTTTGTGGGATTCTAAAATGTACCCATACTCATTCAAAGAAGAGTTTGGCAGTGTCCTCTACTGTGATACTCTTATTTCAAGAAGCCAATATTGCCATTTTGTAAAATTTATCCATGACCACAAATACATAGTCATCACCCTGCTTAGTAGAATGGAGGCCTAACAAATATTCCATTGAGATGGATTCTCGGGGCTGGATGGGAGTAGGCAGAGAAGTGTACATGCCTTGTTTTTTGATGGTTGGATTATAGATGGCACAGCTAGTGCATGATCTGATATATTTTCCAACATCCTCTCAGAGCTTTGGCCAATAAAAATACTTTTGTAGTACAACCACATTTTTCTCCACATCAAAGTGTCATGCGACCCAACTAGAGTGTACCTCCCAAATCATACTGGCAGGCTCGCTTGAAGGAACACAAAGGTGACCTAGGTAGCATAATAATGCATCTTGGAGGTGGAATTCTAGAACTTTATTACTATGCACTAGAATCTAGTAGGTGCGGGTGAACTCTAGATCATTTTTGTACAATTTTGTCCATTTGGAGGTCTCGTGGCCACAAGATTTGAGAATAGTAGTCATTGCTGCAATTGGGGGCCAACTGAGGCAATGTGCGACATGATTGGTGTTTCCATTATTGTATTAAATGTTTAAGTGGAATTGTTGTAGATATGTAGACCACTTCTAGTGCCGATCATTTTGCATCTTCCCTTGTGTCTAGATAAATTGAATAGGTCGGTATGGATAATCAGCTCCTTCCCCAGAATGAAATATTTCTATTGTTGGTATGCATGCATGATGGAATACATCTATTTATCATAGGTAGGGTATTTCCAAATTGTATCAGAAAGCGTCTCACTATGATAGGCCATTGAATTCCCCTGTTGGGTGAGAACTACACCAATAGAATGGTCAAAGGTGTCTATCTCAATTTCAAATGGTTGTTACAAGTCTAGCAATGTGAGTATATGTGCAAAGCAGAGCTAGTGATTCAACTCAATGAATGCCTTCGGTTGTTGACTCAGACTAGAAAAAAAATTATTTAGCTCTACCCTTGGTAGTCTAACTCAGAGGCCAAGTGATATGAGAGAATCCCAACAGGAACCTCTGACAATAAATTGGAAAGGACAAAAATGCTACAAAACTCTATTAAGATGGTTAGGCCTGGCCAATCCCGAATGAATTGGATCATCTCTGGATCCACATGCATGCCTTGTTGACCAATGATGTAGCCAAATATTTGACCTAGCCCATGCCAAATGTGCATTTCTCCAAGTTGGAACATAGTTTGTGTTATCGCAAGGTTTGAAGGATATTTCAAATGTGTTGTAGGTTCTCTTCCCAACTCTTGTTGAATATGAGGATGTCGTCCAGATATACAACCACAAACGAGTTGGTGAAGGGTCACAAAATGTTATCCATCAACCTCATAAAAGTTGTAGGGAAATTTTCCAACCCAAAAGGCATGATCAACCACTCGAAAAGGCCCTCCATGGATTTTAAGGCAACCTTTCATACATGTATGGGTTTTATTGGCACCTGGTGATAGCTATACTTCAAATGGATCTTGCTAAAATACTTGGCCCCCTTGAACTAGTCAACAAGGTCATCAATTCGTGGGATTGGAGACCAGTTCTTGATAGTGATCTTTTTTTAGTCTGATAATCAATGAAAAGTCTCCAAGTTCCATATTTCTTATGTACAAGTACAATTGAGCTCCCACGGGGTGAGGAACTTGGTCGGATGTGCCCTTTTTGTAGTAATTTCTAGATCTTCCACTTAATTTATTCATTCCCCAGAATGGATTAGCGATATATCGACCCATTTGGTATAGGTGCTCCAAGAGTTAGATCGATCTAGTTCTTGACCTAAAAGTGAAAAGGTATACCTTTGGGTGAGGATAATATGTCCCTATATTTGTTAGAAATTAATTAATGGAGCAATGAAACACTTAAAATATTGCGTAAACACAAATCCAGAAACATATAAAATAATAGAGACATGGATATATATGGTTCACCCAATTTGGGCCACGTCCACAGAAAAACATGTAGTCCTTCCTTTTATATTATCCAACAAAATGAAGAGATACAACCTACAATATATTTGCTATAATTTCCACTTTTCTCTCACACATTCTAATCTCTCTTACTCATTCAAAATAATAATATACTACCATAATACAATTCCCTCATATAAACTGAGGGTTTCCTTCTAGGGAAAAGAACCCTAAATTAACATAACTTCTATTGTCATATCATCCACCTAATGAACAACCCAAATTGACTATGAAATTACAATATTTTACAAAGAAATTCTTCATCTATCTTTAGCTTTGGGGGTCTTCTAGCCCCCGAACACCCTAGCCAGTGGTGACAACGCCTCTCGATCCCCTGCGGGGGTGGGAACAATCGCCCCCTTGCACCCCCCTGCATGGAGGGGTGTACAGTCTTCCTAGGGTATACACCAAGCTGAAACAAGACCTCTGAATTAGGAAGATAATCAAGCTCAACACCTAATAATCTCCCACTTAGAGACTGATTTTAACAACTTCACCATATCTTCACTTGTTGGACAATGCTTCAACATTGGATTTGGTTGTTTCTCATATTCATCATCATACTTCAAGACCAATTGAAAATTAGAAAAATATTAGTTTCTCTCGGGTTACAACTTTTGTAAGCATATATGCAGGATTTTGGGTAGTGTGTATCTTTTCCAGCTTCAATTGTCCCTCTTCCAACACTGACTATTTGAATGGCACTTGAGTTATATATGTTTAGTCTTGGTATGAAATGTTTCTTTGCAAGATTAATAACACTCTGGTTGTCATTATATAACCTTCTCATCTTCTTCTTCTTTCCCAATTCATCGATAAACCTTTGTAACCAAATCATTTCTTTACTAGCCTCTGTAGCAGAAACATACTCTACTTCCATTGTTGAAAGTTCAATGATGTTTTTCAATTTTGAAACCCAACTGGCAGTTGTTCCACCTACAATAAACATATATCATGTGGTGCTCCTCCTGTTATCTCTATCACCTGCCATAACTGCATTAACATATCCCTATGGAGCAATGTTTGAACCTACAAAGCATAATGCTTGATTTGTGGTACCTCTCAAATACCTGAGAATCCACTTCACCGCCATCAAATGCTCTTTTCCTAGATTCTTCATATACCTGCTTACAACTTTCAATACATGTGTAATATCAAGCCTTTTGTAGATCATTACATACATTAAGCTTCCAACTCTTGATGCATATGGAACTTTACACATATAATCCATCTCTTCCTGAGTCTTGGGACACATCTCCTTAGTTTGAAATCGATAGCCAAAGGTGTACCAACTATTTTTTCATTTTGCATGTTCAATTTTTCCAACACCTTTTCTATGTAGTCACTCTGAGACAATGTTAATTTCTGGCAAAGGATTTGTTTTGCAGCGCCCAAATCCTTCATTTCAAATGAATTTTCCAATTTTCCTTTGAGCACATTTATTTCCTATATGTTAGACCTTGCAAAAATCATGTCATCTACATACAATATAAATATAACATAACTACCATCATTTTTCCTTTTAAGATAAACATAATTATCAGAGTGACATCTAGTATAACCTTGTTTAGACATAAACCTATCAAATTTTAGATACCACTACCTTGGAGCCTGTTTCAAGCCATACAAGTTCTTCTTCAATTTGCACACTAATTTTTCCTTCCATTTGACCTCATACCCTTGTGGTTGTTGCATATATAATTCTTCCTCCAAATCCCCATGGAGAAAGGTTTTCTTTACATATAACTGTTTAAGATGCAAATATTATGTTTCCACTAGACTTAAAATACTTTTGATTGAAGTAATTTTAACAACAGGGGAAAAAATTGCATCAGATTATATACATTTTGTTTTGTTCAAACCCCTTCACCACAAGTCTAGCCTTATATATTTGTTTACCTCCATCTTCTCCCTTCAACCTATAAACCCATTTATTCTGTAATATTGTTTTACCTACAAGCAACTTCACTAAGTCCCAAGTCTAGTTATGCATCAAGGAGCCCATATCTTTTTCTATGGATTCCTTCCATTTCTTCTTGGTATTTGCCTACTTTGCTTCTTCATATATCTCTGGTTCACCAGAATTAGTCAACAATACATAATATAATGAAGGAGAGTATCATTCAGGGTGTCTACTTATCTTGATATATCTTATAACACCAGTTCCAGGTGTTTGAGGTGTTTGTTACTATTGTGGTTAGTGTTGTTGTTGTGGTCAGTGATCATTATGATTTTCAGGAATCTTTAATTTTTATGTGATCTCATCAAGCATTGTGTATTCTTTGTTTTCCTTTTCCTGTTTCTTTTCTTGCATCTAATCCTTATACAAGACCTTTTCATTCAATATGACATCTCTACTCCTAATGATTTTATTATTTTTCATAATCATATAAGCGATAACCAAAATCATTAGCACCATATCCAATAAAGGTACATATCATTGATTTTACCTCAAGGTTTGTTTTATTTTCTTTATTGATGTGAGCAAAGGCTTCACAACCAAAAGTATTTAAAAATGAATAGCTTACCTTTTTATCTATCCATGCCTCCTCTAGAATACCACCATCCAAGAAAATTTAAAGCCCTTTATTTATTAGATAAACAACAATATCTACAACATTTACCCAAAATTGTAAGGGCAGTCCTGCATGCAATCTTATGCACCTTGCACACTCCATGATTATCCTATTCATCCTTTTTGACACACCATTTTTGTGCGGTGTTCTTGGAACTGTATTTTCTCTACAAATTCCATGTTATTAACATTAGTTATCTAACTATTTGTTGTACTATTCACCTCCATTATCTGATCTAAGACACTTCAACTTATTTCCTATCTCATTCTCAACCATAGGTTTCCATTTCTTGGAAGTATCAAATACGTCAGATTTATTATGAATACAATAAATCCAGGTTTTCCTAGTTGTATCATCAATAAAAGTAACATAATAGTGAGCACCACTAACAGATGATGCCTGAGCAGGTCCCCATACATCTGTATGAAAAAGCTCTGATTTTTCACTTTTTGTTTACTTCCCAACTCTAATAAATTTGAGTCTCTTTTGTTTTCCATAAACACAATTTTCAAGAAATACAAATCAACATGCTTCAAACCTAGCAACAAATTTCTTGAGTGATAAATTTACATCCCCTTCTCACTCATGTGCTTGATTTTATGATGCCACAATGTCATATCTATTCCTGGGAGGTTAAAGAATTGAGAAAATTAGAAGTACCATTGCATTAAAGTGTTAACGTACCAACCTATTCTCATTTTTCTATTACTAAGGCTCCTTTAGTCACCTGTTGTAGTGGCTATAACCACCCTCCAAAATTTTGGCCTACACCCAATTTCAGAGCCTCCCTTGAGAGTTTCACTTGATGATTGCATACACTCAGGTTCACTCTGTGAGATCATGTGAATCTGCACGCCCACTTTGCTTGATCATTTCACTCAAGTTTTTTCATGTTGAAGTCAATGTCATGCTTGCGACCATGTTCTGATCATGCTCAAAGTCTTCACTTCATAAGTAATTGTTGTGTTCACTATGAAAACATCTATTGCACTCACACACAGAGTCACGTTCATTGTTGCGGAAGCTTTTTCGCGTTCGACCAATGATGAATCACAATTGTCATGCTTGTCGCCCACACTGTCAGTGATCCATGTTGAACATGTGTGTCTGGATGGTTTGAGTTGTTGAGTCATGTAAGTGTGTGTTTGTAGGATCACACATGCATATTTCACTTGTTCACACACTTAGTCATTTTACTAAAGTTATGATGACCAAAATCCCCTCCGATAGTCGGACCATCACCCAGCCATTGACTTGATCAACTGTCACCTAGAATAGTGCAGAAGAACCAAGAATGCCATTTCAAGCTATGCTACTCGCAAGAAAATCAATCAGCCTTCATGCTAGTCAACCAAAGAGTTTGACCCGACAACCTCCCCAAGACTGAATCCTCTCAAAAATTGAGCAGAAGCTGCAGACCTTGTGCACTCCATTAACTGAGAAAATTGTGCAAACAGACGAGACAGACACCCAGTTCCCGTCCTTGTCTCCCTTGGAAAATTGCGCAGTTTTTCTAGCCAGTCATCTAGACAGTCGATCGAATGCTCACCAAGAAAATTGCATAGTTTTCATGAGCAAGCCCTCTGCTGCCCAGCAATCCATTCAGCTCATAAATTGGACAAAGGTGATCAGAAGGCTAGCCTCCTAGCATCAGCGCAGTTTTTCCCGCTAGCAGCTCTTGACGGTTGACTTCCAACTCCCTCTAGGAATTGCATAGTTTTTGCTGCAAAGCTCTAGCAACCAACTACTAGTTCCCCTTAGGAATTACGAAGCTTTTACTGCCATTGACACAGCAGCAGATTTCCAGTTCCCTTTAGGAAGTTTGTAGTTTTTGTTGTGAGTGTTCTGACAACCAATTGCTAGTTCCCCCCAGGAATTGCGCAGTTTTGGCTGCCAAGATCCCACTACACACTCGTTCTAGAAACTGCATAGATTTTTCCTCCCAAACCTTCCTATAGCCTAGACTATTCCCCTCAAAAAATGCGTAGTTCTATCCTCCAACTAAGCTAGACCCCATGGATAGTCACCTGCATTCGAAATGATCATGTATCATGGCAGACTAGGAGGTTTTTGGATTTGACTTCGTCTTATCATGAGTCACTACAGGTACAGGTACACAAACAAACATGGTGCGACGACAAATGGGATGAACGAAGGGAGCACATGAAGAAGGAAAGGTTCACCAATGGATGAAAAAATGATGCATACGAAGAGATGTGCTCACGAAGGGATGATCATGCATATATGAGTTCGCAGATGGACAAACAAGAAAACATGCAAGATGTGCTCATGGATGGATGAATAGACGAACATGCACCTTTCACGAACAGATGAAACTGCCAAGCCTTCCAACATACAAGAAAGGAGCAATGTACAAAACCAACATCAAGTGAACCAACGATCATCGAAGATTCTATGCACTTTGCCATGCGGAGGTGAGGCTATGACACACCATGAGGATATCCATCACCTAGCAACACAACAGCACAACATGCACACCACCACCATCATGAATGTACCAGCACTATCATGTCGAGTCATGTCATGACTCATGTCATCAACATCTCTATTGTGGGCCATGATATCAATCATCAATGTAATGTAACGTGGAAGTCCAACAGACCCACTTATTGGACAAAGAATCATGTAAAGTAAAAAATTCTTGGAATTCAAATAGTCATGAGGGTAGTCGAATAGCCACAAGGGTCAGTTTCACCCTTGGCTATAAATGCCATCTCATTTGTACATGGAAAGGACTTTTCACCTCAACTCCTCCCACATAGCCTTGAGAGTCTGTAATCTTTTCTTTGAGGAGTAAGTAGTGGCTCCAATGCCCCACAATGGGGTTAGTGATGTATGGTGTAACGATGTGTCTTGGAACTTTCGCTTAATTCAGAATCCTTCTAATAGGCCAACACATTTTCACACATGTATTGTCATTGTTGTAAGACTAATCTTAAACACTTGTAATGCATGTTGCTTTAACCTGTGTTGAACACTTTAACTCATTCACTTGTTGTAATACATAATCTATTAATGGAAAATGTGTTGTATATGTTGTTAAAGTATTCTAGCCCATGGTAGCTACCTCCCCAGACATCAGACATACCTTTCATGTAAAACTTGCTATAACAACCGTTTCACTCGCGTGGTCATCCACTAAGTGTTGTATGTGTTATCTTCCCTTGTGTGCTATGACTACCACGTCTGAGTGGACTATTCCTCGGTAAGATGTGCACATCCTATTGTGTTGTTTGTTTCTAGTAGAGTTGGGGCTTCCTCCCAACCGACTTGGGACTCACTCCCATCCTCTCCCTCTATAGTGAAAGAACCATTGACACAAGTAACACTAGCAATCATTAGACATGTGAACCTCACTTCTCGAAGACAAAGTAGGAAACTCTCCTCTGCTGAAAAGTAAGCATTGAGAAAAATACTTAAGATAACGGAAATCAAGCCATCATACCGAATGGGACTCCCACACCAAACGGTGTGAGTTCTAGTTGGGACTTCATACCAGGGTGATCCCCTAAATGTTGGCAGTCCAACACCATCAACATTTATGGCATTAGAAGGAGGAAAACTAGTTGTATATGGTTGAACATCCTCTCACACTCATTCATCAACCATCTAGTCAAGGCAGTAAATTGCACTCCCTCTCACCTACATACGACTCTGCAATTGGTTACTCATCATCTCCCAGGATTGAACACGAGATTTTGTATCATCACCTTCGCTCCATCCATCCCATCACCTGCCAGTTCACAAATTCATTTAGATTGATCCCAAGCATACAACATCTTCCATACACATCGAGAAAGCCAAAAGCCACTCCTACAGGAGTTGTTGTATCATCGGTGGAAGAAGTAGTCCTTTCCACACTTAAAATCTGGCATAAGATATTGAAGATGGAGAGGAACCTCCATTATTCTGTCAAGGTGAATGAGACACTCTTGTGATCTTGTGGTCAGACTCTAGTACGAGAGGCGAAGGGGAAGGTAGTGGAGGAGGTGGAGGGGAAGGCAGTGGAGGAGGCGGAGACAGAGACAAACCATCAGACTCAGAGCTGGAACTATCAGACTCTGAAAGAGAGGAGGAGGATGAAGGAGAAGAAGAGATGGCTGACCTAAATATGAAATGGATGACTCAGGGACCATTGGCTCTCTCGGGTGTCTTGCACAAGATGCCGAAGCGATCGGAGAGAATGAACATCAAGTTTAACCCCGACAACACGGTGAAGGTATAAGATCAATTGGAAAACTTGTACCTACAGCTACAAACCCTTGAGGTATGATATGACGATGTAGCATGTATATTGTTTCGATGTACCTTGGATGGTTGTGCAGCTGCATGGTATCACAACCTTCTATCGATCTCCATACAATACTAGGGTGCATTCAAATGCATATTCCTTGAGAAGTTTGTTGATGACAAGACCCCAACCATGCTACTCAAAGAATTGGGAAACCTAAAGATGGAGGGAAAATAAAATGTAAAATACTTCAATCGGAGGTTTACACACATATTGAAAAAAATTGTAGCCGACACCAAACCTCATGACTCCATCACTATTGATTACTACACATATACACTGTTGACCAACATTACGAAGTTCATCAAGCGAGCTATGAAACCAACACTCTTGAAAAAATGCGAAGAGGCTATTGTTGTATAAAAAGACTTGCACACAATTGGAGTCATCAAGGATGATGAATAAACAAAAGGCTCCATAGATGCAAACAAGAAGTCTCAAGCAATGGTGAGCAAGGGTAGAGACAAGGAAGAAACTGATGTTGAAACCCTAACTCGCATTGTCAAGAGCTTGACTACAGAAGTGTCCAAGCTCAAACAAAGGTAAACAGACACATATGCAAGAAGCCATCTACCCAGGTAGAGACAGGGAAGTAGGTCATCAGGAAACAACTAGTACCATCCAAAAACTATGCAAAGCTTTTTGTTCCAAGTCGAACAGTGTGCAGAACCTAAGTTATGTTCATTCCACAAAGAACATCACCCTGACAACTCTTGTTCAAACTGGAAGCGAGTCGCAAACTCTGTATACAGTCATACTTTCAATGCAAAAAATAGTATGCAGGAGCAATTGAAATACACTGATAATGACAAAGAGGTTGCACCTGATGAACCATCAAGTTCTGGGCATGTGGGGAATGCATATCAGTGCTTGCAATCAAAATCAAATATGAACACTGAGAAGTAGCCCCAAAAGAAAAATGACCATTACAATCTTAGGAGTAAAGGGGCTCCCCTTACACTTGGGGAAGCACAAGAAAAGATGAGACTGCTAATGAGGAAGGCCGATCCACCAACCACCCCAAAGAAAAAAACAAAAAACAAGTCTGGGAAGACAACGGCAGACAAAAGTACATCCATGAGCAGCAAGTTGCGAAACACTCCACTGGAAAACACGAACATTCATTATACCCTGGACACCTCAGTGAGTCTACCACCTTTTGAATACAACATTGTAGATGACATGAAGAAAACTCGAGCGAGCATTAGTTATTGTTATGAAACCAGCTCACAAAAAGATAGAAAAGATAAATCAACGCCTTAGAATTTAGCCTCTTCGAGGGGGCAACCTCATTTACATTACACAAATGAATGATTATTTTCTGATTCAAATCACAAAACCTCCTTTCTATATATAGGAGTCTAAGGAGTCACAATATAACCCAGCCGACCTAACAATAATAATATAAAGGAACAAAAATAACAATAGAGGGATTCTATGGGGCACAGTAATAACAATATGGGGACAATAGGGGCACAACAATATTAATAAGGGATATAACTACAATAGTAATGGGGTAATCACTAGTATTATAGGGACCTAACAGTTTTTTCGAGTTAGCAAAGTTCCAAAGTCAACAAGGCATCCTATTGTGTGCGTTGGGACAAACAACAATGGACAGCATAGCCTCTATCAGCAAGGGAGCAAGCGCACCTCCCAAATCACTTTCCACTGTGTTGAAAAAACTCCGAATGGAAGAAGCGAACTCAGGTTGCCCTTAATTCCAACTTTCATTTGAAGTTTTTAACTACAATGTTGACAACTACTTGATTGATTCTAGTGTGGAAGCCAACGTCATGCCACTCTCCATTGCTAAAAGGATTAATGCATAATGGAGCGAGACATCCATGCAAATCATCTAACTTGATTGAACATCGGTAGAAGCCATTGGTGAAATTCAAGACATGATCATCTAGTTATCTCATGACAGTCGAGTCCACCAATGCATCAACATAGTGGTTGTGGACATACTTGAAGCATATGGTCTAGTACTCAATAGAGACTGGTCAAACAAGATGGACGAATATTTTGCTACATATTGGTCTCACATGTGTCTTCCGTGCAAGGGAAAATGTAACCAAATCTAAGTGTTATCTAATAGGTATATGAAGCATTATGTCACTCCCGTTAATGGTGAGAATGAGCCATTGTCCTTTGCAGAACTCATGTTTGGCAACTGCCTCCTGGAAACAGCATTGGAGTGTTATCCTGCATGGCCAGATCCAACCCCACTAGATACACAGTTGGGACTCATTCCATGTCCAACTGATTGTAATGAAACATGTACAGTGAATTATACAAATAGTAGCAGTTACAGTAGCAAAAATAGTAGTAGTAGTACTAGCACATCAAGCGATGCGTGTATAGATAAGTTGTGGACCATATACTTTGATGGATAAAAGGCACACTACAACATAGGAGCCAGGTGTGTCTTAATCGACCCATACAACCAAAAGCATATGGTTTCAAGTCTCTTCTAGTTTGAGTGCATGAACAACGTTGCTGAGTATGAAGCACTCATGTTAGGCTTGCAAAAAGCCATCGGCTTCAATGAGGTCGCACTCAAAGTGGTAGGTGATTCACAAACAGTAGTATGATAGGTACATAACACCATTAATTATTTGTCACCTCCTCTCAAAAGTTACTAGCTAGAGGTATGAAAATTGATATCTAACTTCCAAGCATTTAATATCACTTAGTTATTCCAAGTACATGTATTGTAACTGCAAATGCCTTGGCAAATGAAGCTATTAGTATGTCACTACTTAGGGATAGATGTACTGTTGAAGTTTTGTATAAGCCTTCTGTTTCTAATAACATAATTGAGCTACACATTTTTGGTGATGGTTGATAGATACTGTAGTCCATGAACAACATTGATGTTTACAAGGACACAACAGCTGATGAAGATGAGCACGAGTAGCCACTGAAAACTGCAATTATTGGCAAAAAAGACAACCTCATCCCCAAGGGTGTGTTTCCTCTCAATAATATCTATGACTTGCAAACCCACTATCAAGAGCCCAAAAACAACAAAACCCACAGGTCCACCACTATAAAAAAGTAGAGCAACCTGGGAACCAATCATGATCTGAAGATAGTCATTCTTAGTGCATACTGCACACTACAGCAGTGGCAAGGCTTTGTCCGCTTGATCAAACAGTGTCGAGATCTGTCCGCGTGGGTATATGATGACCTGAGTGCACACGACACATGAATGTTCCAACACAGGATTCCAATAAAAGGAGGAGCCAATCCATTGCAGCAAAAGCTAGGAAAACACATATGTTGCTTGAACCTATTATACATAAACAATTGACAAAGTTGTTGGATGTTTGGATCACTTACAAAGTTCATCACCATACATGGGTTTCTAATTTAAGTTATGTACATAAGAAATCCAGGGAAATCTACTTGTGCATTGATTTTAGAAACTTGAACTGTTCCCAGAATAAAAATAACTATCAAGTGCCATCATCAAAGCTTATGTTGTATGCAGCATGTGAAGAAATAATGTCATTTTCACCTAAAGGTCTTTCGAGATACAACCAAGTTCCGATAGCAGACAACAGTAATCTTACACTAGTCCATGAGAAGCTTGGCCCACACACACACCGTTTGAAATCATTTGATGGGAGCATTGAAAACCTTCCTTCCAATGGCCAAGATCTCGAGCATCACTTTCAGTAGGTCAGGTCGTGCCCCATGCCATGTACATAGTCTGTTTGCTGCCTGTTGTTTTCATTTTTTTTCTTTCCTAGCATCTTTAGTTTATTGGGTTTATTCTACCTACTATTTTTGTTTATGTTTGTTTTGTTTGCTTGAAACCATGCTATTTTTTTTTTATGGAAATAAGTGCTACCAACTACTATGTTCTGGCTTTTGAATAGAGTATGTGGCTGAGATTTGAATAAACTTGTGACATTGCAGCACTTGGCCAGTCTTGTGTCTATCTTCTATGTGCTTGGTTATAACCTTCGATCGATGAAGTCTTGATGGAAATTACAGGCCGTCTGCAAGGGAACTTTAGGTCCAACCATGAACCTGTTTCCACACTAGGAAGCCCCATGCCTACAATCAGCCTTCTGCTCTATGTGTTCAAGCTCATTGAACTAGTAAAAACAGAGAAGGGGAAAATCGAAATGAGAAAACCTATGTCATAGATCTTACATGCTTCTCTGAAGGAAAAACCTCTTCTGCTCTCAGTAAGTCAGGATCCCTCTTCTTCCCCAAAAATAAATAAGTTCCTATGTATAGTCCTCTTGCAAAATATAAAAGCAAACTAAGAGAAAGGCTTCCTGCACAGAGAGGTGAAGCATGCAACTCAACCGGGGTACTAATCGGGCTCGCTGGTAGTGGAGAAATGTGTGTGTTCCTACATGACTTCGCAAGGGTACTTTCCACGCTTGCTAGAAGTAGAACAACACCAGAGATGAAAACTTATACTCTGAAAATCTTCAACTCGCAAGCTAAACTACCATTCCTGAATTTGAAACGTTGTGATAAAGATGAACTTTTGATTGTGTTTAATGGAGTTGGAAAAAGGTGAACCATGTATGTCCATGGGGTAAGTTGGGAAGATGAAGTAACCTGCATAGTCATTCAATACTTCCCCGAAAGACTAAGGCCCCGTGCTAGCAATGAACCAAAATCGAGAAGCTTGAGTTCTACTAGTGTGTCGCCAAGTGTTGTGGTGGCTACAACCACCCTCAAAAAATTTTGCCTACACCAAATTTTAGAGCCTCCCTTGAGAGTTTCACTTGATGATTGCATACACTCGGTTTCACTCCGTGAGCTTATGTGAATATTCACACCCATCTTGCTTGATCATTTTACCTAAGTTTTTGAATGTTGATGTCAATGCCATGCTTGCAACCAGGTTCTGATAATGCTCAAAGTCTTTGCTTTGTGCATACTTGTTGTGTTCACTATGAAAACATCTATTGCAGTCATACACAGAGCCACATTCAAAGTCACACAAGTGTCATCGGGGTCGACCAAGGATCAATCACAACTGTCACTCTCATCGCTCACACCGTTTGCCAGTCATGTTGAACATGTGTGTCTGGATGGCTTGAGTTAGCTCATCGTCAAGTCATGTAGGTGTGTGTTTGCAGGATCACATATGCATATTTTTCACACACTTAATCATTTTTCTGAAGTTTTGACGACTGGACTCCCCTCCGGTAGACAGGCCATCAACTCGTCTTCAAATTGATCGATTGTCAACAAAAACAACACAGAATCACCAAGCAAGTCATTTCAAGATGCATGCAAGCAAATCAATCAGCCTTCATGCTAGTCATTGAAGAGTTTGATCGAACAACTATCTTAGGACTAACTCCCCTCAAAAATTGTGTAGAGGTTGTAAACCTTGCCCACTCCACTGATTGAGAAAATTGCATTGACACGATGGACAGAAACCCAGTGCCCATCCATGTCTCCCTCAAAAAATTGTGTAGTTTTTCCAACTAGTCCTCTCGATAGTCGATTGGATGCTCGCCAAGAAAATTGTGTAGTTTTCATGAGCAAGTCCTCTGCTACCTAGCAACCTTCTCAGCTCAGAAACTATGCAGAGGTGATCGTAGGCCAGCCTCCCAGGTATTGTGCATTTTTTGTGGCCAAGCTCTAGCAACTGACTACCAATTCCCCTCAGGAATTACACAGTTTTTGTTGCCAGTGACCCAGTAGCAGACTACCAGTTCCCTCTAGGAATTGCGTAGTTTTTGTTTCCAGTGTCCCAATAGCCAGCTACTAGTTCCCTCCAAGAATTACGCAGTTTTGGCTACCAAGCTCCCACTGCCTGCTCGTTCTAGAAATTGCATGGATTTTGCCTCCCTAGCCTTCCTACAGCCTGGGTTGTTCCCCTCAAAAAATGTTTAGTTTTTCTCTCCAACTGAGCCAGACCCCGTGGACAATCATTCTCGATTCGGACTGCCCATATTCATCACCCAGTGACTCTTGTACAGTTTTCATCAGTAGTGCCCAGAGCCTCCATCCTGCCTCACAACCTTGTTACCTCTCCCAGTCACCTACATCTGAAATGATCATGTATCATGGTAGACTGGGATTTTTTTGGATTTGATGTCATCTTGTCATGCATGACTACAGGTATAGGTACATAAACAATATGGTGCAATGACAAATGGGATGAACAAAGAAAGCACATGGAGAAGGATGTGTTCGCCACACGACAAACGAATGATGCATACGAAGAGATGTGCTCACGAAGGGATGATCATGCAAAGATGATTTCACGGATGGACGGACGAGCAAACATGCAAGATTTACACATGGACGGATAGACGGATGAACATGCACCTTTCACGAACAAACGAACCTGTCAAGCCTTCCAACATACAAGCAAGGAGCAATGTGAAATGTAACATCAATTGAACTAACAACCATCGAAGACCTTGCACACTTTTCCATGCGAAGGTGAAGCTGTGACAAAACATGAGGACATACATCACCAAACAACACTACAACTTGACATGCACAACAACAGTAGCACGAATGTACCAACACTATCATGTCGAGTCATGTCATGAGTCATGTCATCCACATCTCTACTGTGGGCCATACTGTCAATCAATGTAATGTAGTGTGGAAGTCCCAAAGCACAAATTTCCTTATCCTCGCTGATTTCATCATTGTTCTTGCAATAGAGACACAAGGATCAGGACCACATCATCTTCATCATGGTACCCTCCATTCCATTTCAACCCCAAACTCATTTTTGGGCATGCCACATGCTCAGACTACCACTTCAGGTGTGACTTCTCTTGTTTTTTTATTCATATTGTTCATTGATTCCATATTATATATGTTTTCATTAATATTTTTTCACTTGGGGTACTGGTCGTTGAGGTTGCAGGTAAATTGACAACTTCCCACCAGAATCAGCACCACGATGGTCGTCGACAGGGCAGGTATCATTTGTCACTCAACATGATAGGCTTAATATAAAGCTTTACATATCTTGACATCATTTCTATGAAATGTACCATAGGGTCCACCATCTTCACCACATTAACCTCCACCTCCCCTTACATGTGGAAAATGCCAATGTTGGTCAATAGAACCTCCCTAATCATGGATCACCTCATGTTATATACCCTCACATTCTATTAGAATACATGACCATTTACTCTAGCCTGGGAGCCTCTCACTTGCATGCCTTAAATATTAGAATAATTCTTATCTTCTTCACTTATTGCTAACCAACCCTACTCATGGGCCACCTCATCCATTTGTGACGGATCAAGATGAATCCACCCCCGCATTCTAAATTGGGTCCATCATCCCTCCATACAACATGAGCTCATTTGTGTCACTTCATCTCCCTCATCAACCCAAAAACGAGACCAACCAATGGGGCCCCCTCCCTCCATAAAACACACTTTAACTCCATCATCATCTAGGCCACTGTTGTCAAGGGGCACCCATCTCCATGTATGTACATCCCAGACTGATGAACTTGAGTATTGTAACAAGAATGTTGCAACTCCCAAGGCTACCAACTTAAATTATCAACCTGCAGTTCGTACAAACTTAAGAGGTATCGGCATTGCATGTGTAACATGCAAAGTTTCATTCTTTCATTGATTTGATGCAATGAAGTGAATATCATGAAATCAAATACTAAACTAATTGCAAAAATGGAAACATTAGTCTACTTGCAGAATGTGGAATGTTGCTTTGAAAAAGGAAATTTGATCTTTTCAACAATAATGTTTGTAACTGAAACCTTAACGAAACATGAATTCAAGAATCAAGTCTAATATAATTTTCATCTATGAATCACTGTTTTATCATTGTTCAATGAAACTTAGCTTTAGTAACATAATCCGTGTACATTTCATAAGAAAACATTCATTGTTATTCAAGTGTGGAAATCTGCCCTCTAATTCTAATTGCATATTTGTACTTGCAGTGAAGGAAAGGTGGGTCTAGAGTGGCCTTTTTTCTTCCTAAATCATATATTCATAGCCTAGGGGTCATTATTCAATATTATTAGAGAAAAATCAAACTTTTGGAGTAGATTGTGCTACAAAAGGTGCTACAAGAGGCCTTGTTTTTCTACAAGAGTTGGATAACTTGTCGAATGCTCAAATAAATAAAATGAGAATGATATGGGAAATTAGTTTTTATTAAGTAGGATTTCCTAGCACTCCTTTCCATGTGGAATCACTTCAAAATACCCATGTTAATACGTGCTAAACAATAGTATAAAAATACTCTTCTAAAAACCAGAAATCCAAGAACTAGTGAGCTAGTTAACCTACTAAATTTATAACCTTATCAAGTGAAAAATGCTATAGGGTAAATTTTTTTACTAACTTGAATTTTTTTATGACCCAATACAAGTAGAATCCACTTAAATTAATCTCATTAACATGTTCTAAAAAATAGCATAAAATTACTACTATTTTGCTACAAAGGGCTTCCAGAAATTCTAGATTTGTGAACTAGTAAACCAATCGAAGTAGCTTAATGATGATTATGAGTTTTAAAATATATTCTAAGGATGAATCATTCTTGTGAATATATAAATAACATTTAAAAAAAACTTAACTAATTTAACCAATATGACCTACAACAAAAGAATCATGAATAGTAAATGCAGAAATAAGAGATGCAAGTGAAAAAGACATTCAAAGGAAATAAAGAAATTGTAAAAGAGGGATTTGAGGCTCCTTGAATGGCCAAGCCCAATGAAAATCAGATTCCTATGAAGGAAATCAAACCTTAGAAACTAAAAATGGAACCAAACTTCATTATTTGAATCAATCCAAGTACATCCCTGCTAGAAATGAAAGCGGAGCTGTTAAATAATAAGTTTTCTCCACAAGAAGACTAAGAAATACATGCCCCTAGAGTCCAATTAGAATTGGTATTTGTAAAAAGTGATGAGGAAGAATTATCCTTGAAATTAGGAAGCTTTCCCCTCTTAAAACCCCTCAAAAAGTTGATCTAGTTCCAAACACTAGGAATCTGCTTTAAATGATAGGGAGCACATTCCTAGATTTTCTCAATCACAGGAGCTCCAGAATTTCTTCAATAATTTCATAATATAATTTTCTTTTTTTATAAAATATTGATCCTATTGTAGCAGGGAGTAAGTCCCTAAATTATCTCACCCTCCAAATCTTATAAATCTTCCCAATATTCTCACAATATTTTACAAAAACAAAAAAAATTATTAGGCACAAATAACAATTATCTCTAAACCTTCCTAGTGAACATGTTAAAGCTAAAATTATGTCATCTAATGGAAAAATATAATTTTAATGTTTTGAAGGATGGTCATATGAGCCTTAATTTATGTCTAATTTGGAGATCCATCAAACCCCGCTACTAAAAGTTTTGTTCATACTCTAAGCAACTTAGTGACCTATTTGTGTTTCATGCATGGCTTTGGTGGCCTCCTTAACATCCCAGGCTACCTCAGAAGGACTTTTGACACATATTCTATTGATATATCCTCTTCCTCTTCTACTCCATCTTTTTCTTCTATAGATCCATGCTTTCCTCCAAGTTCTAATTAGGCTTGTGCTTGTGTCTTACGAAAAGTCTCACTGTATATCTCCACCAAGTTTTCCCATGGTACAAGTCTTCACAACATATATGATAATTCACATCCCCGATGAGTCTGTGGATACTCCCTTTAATTGACACCACACCCCATGATTTTCACTGTGATTTTTGAACTTTTGGCAAACCAATACTCCCAATCTTCTACAAGGATAAAAGAGTAGTTTTATCCATACTCGTTAGAGGAAGGAAAACATTAGATTCAACTCAAAACAATTCCCTTTATTTTGTGGTCTTTCTTAACTCAAAAAAAACGTTCACATTCAATTTTTTATTCTCAAATTGTTATCATAATTTTGTTATAGGATGAATTGTTGAAAGAATGAGAGTATTTGTAGGTTTCTTAACCACAAAAGGCAGAGTAAAAGTTATACTTTCCCTTCTCTTAGATGGCTCTCCTAAAATATCAGGTTTTATGTTTTTTCAGCTCTTTGGACTTCCATGTAGCACTATGTCTTCTCCTTTAGCAAATATGCCTCTTCCTATAGCAGGTGTTTTTTCTCCTCTAGCATGTTTTTTTCTCTTGTAGCAACTTTGTTTCTCCTGTAGCAGTGATGTCTAGCCTTGTAGCACCTACAAACTAAGCCTGTAGTTCTTTTGTAGTAGCCCAGAGAACTCACAATCATTGCTACCTTGACTCTTGATGTCTTAGTGGGCATCTCTTACTATTTTAGGAATGAACTTTCTTTGTACAAATGAGATTTAGGCTTGTCCTTTTATTCTTCTTGTGGTAATGGGCTTAGTGTGTTGGTTGAGATGGCTCACTCCTTGTATTTATCACCCTCTTTGTTTATCAGTTTCCATTTTTCATGAGTGAGTGAGTTAGTTGCAATTAATTATTCAATGGTGGCTGAGACTATTCGCTACCTTCAACCTACAAAAAATTGTCTCTTGTGCATTGAAAACAATTTTTTAACCATAATACACTCAAGAGAAAAGGTGAAGGATAATGCATACCTGTGCCTACCTAGTGGTTGCTTCCTAATGTGTTGATCCTTTGGTTACATGGTAGATCTAGACATGGGTGAGGTTGTTTCTGAGCATCTTCTAAGAGGTCATTGCTTTGTCTCCCTTGCTCTTGCAATTTCAAAAATATAAGATTTTTTTATGTTTCGTGCTAGCTAAAACTTTGATGATGCAATTCCTTCTAGATTCAAGTGCTTTTATTTGGATCATTTGCTGTTGTTTGTTGGCTCATGAAATATGCTTTTGAGCTTGTATCTGTGTTCTTCTTCTTCAAGGATTTAATGCTTTAGAAATCCCTGTGTTTGATCTCCCACATGCATACTTTTTCTGCTCTAATGATGATCTTGTGACATCCTACAAGACATCCTATAGCTTCTCAAGATCACGGTTTTGAATCCTACAATGCTCCATGGTGGTCGACTTCTGGATTGGGTGCTCTAACTATGGTTTGACAGGGGATGTGCAGACTACTACAAGAATGTCTTTCTTGCTATAGCAGTCATATATAACCTACTAAGATCACAATTTCCTTCAATTTTTTCCTCTAAAAATATTGATAATTCATGAGTACCTAGTTGATAGGTGTCAAAGATATTTTATGTTGTAGAAGAGATGGAAGAAGGGGTGAAAAGTGGTGTTTTTGATGAACATCAGTGGAAATGAGAGTGGCGAAGAGATGAAGTGGTGTGGAAAATGAATGATGAGGCTATGGTGGACCCCTCCTTGTTATAGACATATTTGGGCACTTCAACCCCAATCTTATATGACAATAAACTAGGGCTCTTCAACCCCTAAAAGAGTTGTTTCATACCCTAAAAGAACATGGTCATCTGATTACATCATTCCCCAAAAGTTCCACCTGAGAAACCATCCAGAATTGGCCTAAACTGGACCATACTGACTGCTCCACTGTCAAAGTGTGATGCATTCTGACTTCTACACTAGCCAGGTGCAATGCATACTGATTAGGCCTTCTATAGGGTGCGATGGGCAAGGATGGACAAATGTACGACACATTTTGCTAAGTGGATGCTCATGGAATCTTCTAGAAACTTCTCTTATGACACTTGCCTCTCTGAATTTGCCCAGGGATGAGTAAGGGATCCAAGAAATCTCCAAGTGGAACTCATTGTAACAAGTGGAATCAATTGTAACAAGTGGAATGACACTAATCAAAACCCTAGAGATGACTCACACCCTTGCACACATCTATAAATGGATCCCTCATCTAATAGATCCAGAGGTTGGAATATTGTGAATTGCAAGGAAGTGCTAATAGTTTGTGTTTGAGATAAGAGCATTGTATTTTTGGTGTGATCTTGCTATTTCATGAGGTGAAGAGGGATTGATGCTGGGAGGATGATGCTAGATCAGACAACTGGGTTGTAATTCTCCCTTCTATTTAATAAATTTCTTCAAGTTTTCTTCCATATAATTGTGCACTTGTGAATGTTATTATTTGTGAGTGCCATTGTATGTTCATTATACATCTGATTATGTAGTGTTTATGTTACAATAGATCAAGATGCTTTGATGGTTCTTTGCTACTATGTTTCTACAGGTACTCTTCAAGCAGGATAAGTACAGAGAGGAGTTGCAAGCTCTCTCAAGGAGGAGAAAGATCGAGCAAAGTATTAAGCGGAAATTCCAGGTTGGTCCTCTCATCTTTCTCTTATCTATTGTGCATAGAAGAAATCATTGAATTACTTTAAACTGTTGTTTCTAGGGTAGCTGCCAAACCTAGAGGGCTAGTCAATCGAAAAGGCACTAGTTTTCCCAAAAAAAAAATGTTGACTCCATTGGGGAGCAAATATATGTTTGTTTATTGTTGTTAATTATTTTATAAACTATAGACAAAGCCTGAAGTTAGCCAGGTAGCCTTCGAACTGCTCTTGCTCTGCAATTGCATAGTAGATGAACGTTGTTTTAGTCAATCTCTTATTTAGTTTATGAATTAAACATTTGACTTACAAGCATTCTAGATGCCCTTCTGGTAGCCCAGTAACATCTCAAGTCATTCCTCTATACTTTTCTCTTTACTTTCCATCATAGCTCAGCTTAACTTACTGAAAGCAACTGCTCATCTGAGCCAAAACCCATTTCAGTTGCGCTCCCTGGCCCATCGCACTATCTGTCACTTTCAACCAGTATGCATCGCACCTCCCGAGTCTGTAAAGTGCGATGCATCCTTGTTTCTGTGAAGCCCAGGTGCGATGACTGACTAAACCTATTTCCATTCTAGAAATTTGGGGTTTTTGTCCTTGTTTTTAGTTTTGTTTAGTTGTTTTTGTTGCTTATGAACAATACCTTATTATTGAATCCTGCTTGCATCACATAGATCAGCCTCCATTGATTAGGAATAGTAAATGTTTTTTATGTATTTGTGCATCATTTACAATCCTTTGCTGAAAATTTTCTTAAATCGAGCTATCACTTTGGTACAAAAAGTGTCGTAACTGTCGTTTTGTGTCAAAAAGAGAAGTGTTGTAGATTCTTCCTTCCCTAGATAGTCAATTGAACATTTTGTCATGTATTTGATTTGATTTGTTGATATTCGAAGTGTCGAAAGCATTTTCTATTCAAAATTGAAAAAGTGTCATTTAGTCTTCCTTTCTATTTTGAAAAAGAAATTGCCTAAAGTGTCATTTTGAAAGAAATATTTCAGATCTTTGTTACATTTATTTTTCCTTTTTGGCATTTTTCACATTAAGGGGAATGAAAAATAAATACATGCATTTGCATTTGCATTTGCATTTAGTTTGTGTGCGAAAAATGATTTAGGAAAGAGCATTGGTGTGTTCTCTTTGCTCTTTGTTTGAAAGAATCGTAATTTTCTATCCCTAGTAGCTAGGATTTTCATTGCTCAAAATAAACAACGATTGTTTATCATTGTAGATTGCATTTTAGGAATTTTAAATCAACATCACGCAGTGAACCATTAAGAGGCAAACTTTAAACAAGATCAATTCTAAAATAAATCTCAATGAACCTAACAATGATTTGGAACCTAACAATGCTTTGGAACCTAACGCAACACATCTAGAGGTCTAGGCTAAAGACGTGTTTTGGCATCGTAAAAACTAGTAACTATCGTTTTCATTGAAGGTTGGGTGATTCCTCCTCCTTGATACGACAAGTGCTATCACGAAATTGTGCTCCCTGTACCGTCGCATAAATATTGGGAGACCAAAATAGGCTTATATCCTTTATCCATAGGAAGCCGTGTTTGCTTCCCTATTGGTCACAATGCACTAAACACAGCATTTGGGAATATTGGCTGCCGTACATAAATCCTTGGTAATTTCTCTTTAACTTATAACCAAGGTGTATATTGCAGTATTGTGATTGGTTTGGTAATTCCTCTGTCTAGATTTTCCAGAGTAGTCACTTTCATTCCTTTTTGACTCTTTAAAAGAAAAGGTCCATCTGAGCACTTGTCACTTCAGGCTCATTAAAAATCGAAAGGGACTAGAGTCATCTTTAGCTTTTCTTCGACTCTTAAAAACTGAAAAAGCAAAGTTGTGTCAAAGTGTCATTAAAATTAATTGAAATCAAAGTAACATCTTTGTTCCTCAGTCAATCTTAGTTTGAGATATATGGAGACAAATTCGAGATCCACCAATCAAGGAATCCCTTTGGAGGAGAATTCTAGTCCTTTTTCTTCTTGGGGAAATATTGGTGCTCCGTATATGGCCACATTGTCCCTCTTGGGAATTACAATTGGCTTGCTAGTATGGTTATTCTCAACCTCTATGATTCAAAATATCGTGATTCCTTCGCAATCGAATTAGCATCCAGTTGGTATTGAAGTTGACCCTTCGCCTTCTTCTTCATTTATTTCTCCCTCCCCTTCTTCCTCTTCGCTTGGTGAAGGTAGCGATGCTAGTAACCAAGTGACTGAAAAGAAGAAGAAAGGGAAGGAGAAGAAGAAGAAGTCAATTCAGCAAGGGGGAAACCATGCATCATCTGGTGAAAATCTACACACTAGACTTTCAAAACCCAAATTTCCATGCATAATTTGTAGAGGAGACCATTTTCATTGAGATTGTCTATGCTTTCCTTGGATCTTAAGAGAATGGTCCCCTCGTTCGCACCACCTGGTGTCATCAACCTCTGGTGATCATTTTGACAGCACACCATCAACTAGTAATAGTGAAGTTCATGGACAGAAAGGAAAGGTCAAAGTTCCATGCAGGTTATGTGAAGGGAACCATACCCTTCACCATTGTCCTTTTTTGGATGAAGCCAAAAGAGTATTAGATAACCATCCTACTTCACCGCAATGACTTCCAACTGGTTACCAGAAACTCTCCCTAAGTCCTTTACTAGTTGAAAAATTGACTGACTTAAATCAACCATTAGTTGAAACCAGTCTCTCTGAAAGTGAATCTCATGAGTCCATACCCGACCAAAGCTAATGGGTCGAGGTGGCAATTGACCCAATTCTACCTTCAGAAGATCATACCCTTCTCGAAGAGAGTGAGAACGATACCGTTCAAATTCTTTTTATTACTTCAGATTCTGACGAACTTGGGGGAAATCTGCCCGTTCCTTCACAACAAGAAGAAAATCCCCCATTTCTTGTAAATCAAGGGGTTAATTTTCCTATTTAGTCGGTACCCCCTCCAAGTAATCTAGTCACTTCATTTGATTGGAATCAACTAGCAAGATCTCGCTTTCCTTCTTATGTACCTTTCTGGATCATAATACAATATTACAAAATGATCGTGTCTGGCACTATCATAGATGAAGGTGCATCAGTGAGTATCCTTTCTGCAACTGCTTGGAAAGCACTTGGTTCGCCATCACTTGCGTCTATTACGCAAAATCTGTTAGGCTTTAACAAAGGAACCAGTTTACCGTTAGGGATGCTTCCTAAGTTACCGATCACTTTGGGAAAGAGAATCATTCATCTGAACGTGATGGTAGTCCCAGTACCATAAGATTACAATCTACTCCTTGGACGTGACTATGTTTATAACATGGAGGCTATTGTTTCAACACTCTTCCGAGTGATGTGTTTCCCACATGAAGGTAAAATTGTCACTGTTGACCAGCTTTCATTACCTGGTTCAAGCATAGCTCCAAGTCAAACATCATCCCTAAATGGTCCTTTCACATTGTCTCTCCAACCTCCATTCCATCCACTTGATTGCCAGGAGTAGTCCGGTGAATGTAACGAAGCTTAGGGGGCATGCACTCTTGTCTTTTTGTGGACGAACCTAGTTGAAAAGATAAGTTTCCCTGTAGGTTATGTGATTGGTCTAACACACCATTCACCTTCGTCTATTCTACAGATGAAGCCAAGGAAGTGTTTTTTCTATTCTGTGGACGAAACCATCTTGCCTAACATGGTTTCCCTGTAGGTTAGGTGATTGGTCTGACACACCATTCACCTTTGTCTATTTTGTGAATGAAGCTAAGGAAGTGTTTTATCTCTTCTACAGAGGAAACCATCCTACCTAACCTCAGAAGTTTCCATATGGCTACTGGAGACGCTCCTTTTCATCATGCTGGGGGCATGGAAACTTTTTCAATTTCATTTTCTAGCTTTTCAGCTTTATCGTTTTCTAGCCTTTTATTTTTTCAATTCAAGCATTAGTTTTTTCTTCTTCTTTTTTCAATTTTTTAGTTTAGAGCTTGCATAAAAATAAAATTAAACACTGAGCATAGTTCCCCCATGGTTTATGCTCGTTAAAAAATAAACCCACCACCGAGCATAGTTCCCCCATGGTTTAAGCTCATTAAAAAATAAACCCACCACCGAGCATAGTTCCCACATGGTTCAGGCTCGTTAAAAAATGAACCCACCTGGAGTAATTAACCTTTGTGATTGCCATGCTATCAGTCTTTTGAGCCTTGGTTGTGTACCTCCCATCACCTCCATTCTTTTGGCCGATCATATGCTTCCACTTGGTTGTTTACCCTTTTTGAGGAACAGTTGTGATGAGTGGTCTTGTTAGCCAGGCTCTTCACATAATTCACCATGTTTCGAGAAGTTCCAAGATTACCGAGAACCAGTTGCTACCCGAGACACCACTCGTTCCTTAAAATCGAGTATCCTTTAAACCCTTTTCAAACTCATTAAATATGAAAATATTTTCGAGCACCGGCCTTTCCAGCTCATTAAAGTGATTGGAAATGTCATCCCTCTTGTATATTTTAATCTTTTTCAGACCTGAGGGATTATCTCATGAAAAAGTTCAAGCGCTTGTCTTTTTCATCTCGTTAAAGTGATCGGAAAAGTCATCCCTTTTGTATTATTTTATCCTTTTTCGGACTTAAGGGATTATTCTATGAAAAATAACTTTTGGAGTTTTCTTTTCATCTGTTTTTAAACTCTCTAAACATGAAAAGGACAGAGTTATCCTTGTCGCCAAACTCGTTAAAACAATAGTGACAAAATTGTCCATTCTAGACAAGACCAAGTTTATCGATAAACTTGTTAAAACATAGTGACAGGTTTGCCTGAAGGGCAAATTATAGAACAAGCATATGTTATCCTCCTCAAGCTTGACAAAAATAAAGAGGTATTGGTCAGCAATGACTGGGGAAAAAGGGAAGAAACTTGAAGAAATTTATGGTAGCAGGTCGCTCTTGAACATGACACTTTCACTCCATCACCATGATTCAGTTGGGCTGGGTTATTCTGTTCACTGGTCATCTCACCATTGGTATTCCACACCATCCATCTGTTGGGGTTAACGCTACCAATCCATCTCATTGTCACCAATATGTTCAAGAGAATTCATTCAGTTGAGAAACCACAACCCAGTTAACACCTCATCCACTACAATACTTTCAACCTTCATTTTTGATGATTGCCATTCCTGAACCTTGTGTCATCATATCGCTTTCACCTCCAAAAATCATTTGCTTCATTTCATGTCGTAGATGTGGGATACATCAAGGCCCTCCTATGACGAGTCACTTCTTGTTGACATCAACTCATTATCCAATAAGTTGACTTGGAAACACCCCTTTTAGTACTTTGAAGCTTGTGTGCCTTGATGGCAAGTTTCTCACTTCCGGTGATAGGTTGACATCTATAGCCTTTGACAAAAAGATTTTGTGTGGTGTTCGACATTGGATCATATATTCACACCACATGAATTGTATTGTAGTACCTTGAGGGTCATTATCATTATCAGTGATTCCTCTTGTGCTTGTTAACAACTTACATTATTGGTTGGTAATCAGGCGATGTCTTTCCATGTTCGACTTCAGAACATGTCTTCACATAGATCGACTTGTACATCAGGCGAAGATTGAACGAGTTTGAAGACATTGGATCTAGTTTCATCCATCCAGGTTGCGACGTATTCATGTATATAAAAAAATAAAATGTACAAAGATGCTGCACAGATGGTCATCCGAGCCAAGGATGGTGACTCTACCTCTGAAAAATCACCAGTCTACATCTGCAGACGACTATCTGTTTTATGTATATGAAATGAATTTATAAAGCTGAGCATGGGAATGCCCTCCTCAGCTAGATCATGAAAATTATATTATGATGATATATTGTATTTTATCTTATACAGGTCACCTTCCAACTCAAAGCCTCGGATCCTCATGATAAAGCATTTCACCCGACATCAAGATTTACGAATTCATGCTTTAGGGGGAAAATGTTATAGACATATTTGAGCACTTCAACCCCAATCTTATATGTCAATAAAGTAGGGCTCTTCAACCCCTAAAATAGTTGCTTCATACCTTAAAAAGAACATGGTCATCTGATTACATCATTCCCCAAAAGTTCCACCTGAGAAACCGTCCAGAATTGGCCTAAACTAGACCATACTGACCGCTCCATTGTCATAGTGTGATGCATACTCACTTCTACAGTAGCCACGTGCGATGCATACTAATTAGGCCTTCTATAAGGTGTGATGGTCGAGGATGGACAAATGTTCGAGATAGTTTGCTAAGTGGATGCTCATGGAATTTTCTAGAAACTTCTTTTATGATGCTTGCCTCTCTAAATTCACCCAGGGATGAGTAAGAGATCCAAGAAATTTCCAAGTTGAACCAATTGTAACAAGTGGAATCAATTGTAACAAGTGAAATGGCACTAATCAAAACCCCAGAGATGACTCACACCCTTGCACACATCTATGAATGGATCCCTCATCTAAGCGATCCAAAGGCTAGAATATTTTGAATTGCAAGGAAGTTTTGATAGTTTGTGTTTGAGATAAGAGCATTGTATTTTTGGTGTGATCTTACTATTTCATGAGGTGAAGAGGGATTGATGTTGGGAGGATGATGCTAGATTAGACAACTGGGTTGTAATTCTCCCTTCTATTTAATAAATTTATTCAATCTTTCTTCCATATAATTGTGCACTTGTGAATGTTATTATTTGTGAATGCCATTGTACGTTCATTATACCTTTGATTTTGTAGTGTTTATGTTACAATAGATCAAGATGCTATGATGGTTCTTTGCTACTGTGTTTCTATAGGTACTCTTCAAGCGGGATAAGTACGGAGAGGAGTTTCAAGCTCTATCAAGGAGGAGAAAGATCGATCAAAGGATTAAGCGGAAGTTCCAGGTTGGTCCTCTCATCTTTCTCTTATCTATTGTGCATAGAAGAAATCATTGAATTACTTTAAATTGTTGTTTCTAGTGTAGTTGCCAAACCTAGAGGGCTAGTCGATCGAAAAGAGACTAGTTTTCCCAGAAACACTCCTCTTGTTCATAGATAATAATAATAATAAAAATATTCTTCTCTTTCTCATGCTCAACAACTTCCTGTAGCAATTCTGGGCACCCTGTTACCAGGAATAGTGTCCACTCGGATGCTACTATTCCCACTAAGATGGGTGGCTATCTTAGAAACAAACAAGTAAAGTCTACTTTCATTTTCCTTTATGAAAATAGACAAGAGAGAGATCAAGGAGACCAACCTTAGTCTTGCGCTTGATTCCTCTCCTTCCTGATAGAGCTTTGCCACTTCTGTTTTGTCTACCCAGCTTCAAAGAGCACCTGTGGAATCACAACAACATACTAATATCGAAGAACAAAGATCTATATTCATAAATAACACAGGACCAGATGTGTGTTTACCATACAAATGCATATATAAACAAGTACACAAGAATATGGAGGAAAACTAGAATAGCTTTATTAAGATGAAAAGTAGCAAGAGGATTACAACCATATGTTCTGACCCAGCATCATCCTCCAGCTAGAAATTCCTTCTTCACCGCAAGCAAAGCTTAGATCACCCAATACTATGAATGTACACCAGAAAACCAACAACACTTCTCTATAAGATACAAAATTCCAGCCTCTGGATCTCTGTGATGAGGGATCCATATATAGATGATTACAGAGAGGTGAGTCATCTTCTGGGATCTTGATTAGTGTCCTCTCTCTGATAGTTCCTGCTTCCACTTGGAGAATGATGATCTCTTACTCATCCTTGGTCGAAAATAAAGAGGCAAGTGTCAGAGGGGAAGCTTCTAGAAGATTCCATGATCTTCCACCTCACATTTTTGTCCCTGTCATTTATCCATTCCCGACCATTGCACCCTACAGAGGAGAAAATCATTATGCATCGCACCTTGTACACTAGGAAGGTGATATGCATCGCACCCTTTGCATTGAGCTTTCAGTATGGTCCAGGTTTGACCATTTATGAGCAGTTTTTAGTGGAGAACTTCTGGGAGATGATGTAATCAACTAACCTTGTTCCTTTAGGCAGTGAAGCAACACTTTTAGGGACTTAAGAGCCCTCAATTTATGGACATATGTGATTGGGGTTGAAGTGCCCAAAAATTCCTATAACAGTTGCCCCCTAAAGCATGAGGTCGTTAATCATTTTTGATGTCAGGTGAAATGCTTTACTATGAGGATCTGAAGTTTTTCTGAGCTGGGAGGTGACCTGTAATAAGATACAATACAATTCATTATATGACAACACTTTTTCATGATCTAGCTGAGGCGGGCATTCCCATGCTAAGCTTTATAAACTCATTTTCATGTACATAGGACAGACGATTGTCTGTGTGACAAACTGATGATATGGACACATCATCCTTTGATTTGGATGATCATCTGTTCGACAATGATGTACACTTGATGTTTTTATATTCCTGAATATATTGCAGCTCGGATGGATGAAACTAGATCTGGGGTCTTCAAAACTCATTCAATCTTCACTCGGAGTACAAGTCGATCCATGTGAAAAATGTTGTGGAGTCGAACTTGGAAAGACATCGCCTGATTAGTAGCCAATGATGTAAGATGTTAAAAAGCGTGAGAGGAATCACCAATCATGACAATGACCCTCAAGGCACTACAGTACAATTCACATGGTGTGAAAAAGGACTTGGCATCGAACACCACGCAAAATCTCTCGGTCGAAGGCCATTGATGTAAACCTATCGCCGAAAGTGAGAAACTTGCCATTGAGGCATGCAAGCTTCAAAGTACTGAAAGGGTTGTTCCTAAGTCAACTTCTTAGATAATGAGCTGATGTTGACAAGAAGAGACCCATCGCAGGAGGGCTTAATGAATCCCACATCAACGACACAGAATGAAGCAAATGATTTTGGAGGTGAAAACAAACTGACGATACAGGGTTGAAGGTGGTGGTCATGAAGGAATGAAGCATGAATGTATTGTAGTGGGTGAGACACAGGTGAATTGTCTGAATAACTTCTCTTGAATATATCGGCGACACTGACGATGGATTGGTAGCGTTAACCCCAAAGATGGATGGTGTGATGGACCAATGGTGATGACCAGTGAATGGAACAACCCAACCTGGCATGGATGCGGAAGGAAAGTTTCATGTTCAAGAGCGACTTGCTACCAATAAAGTTTCTCAAGTTTTCTTCCCAATTTTCCTCAGTCATTGCTGACCAGTACCTCTTTATTTTTGTCAAGCTTGAGGAGGATACCATGTGCTTGTTCTATAATCCACCCTTCGTGCGAACCTGTCGCTATATTTTAGCGATTCTAGTGACAGTGAATCGTTCTCGTCCATTTGGATGAGTTTGTCGCTATTCGGTTTTAACGAGTTTAATGACAAAGATAACTTGGTCCCTTTCAGTTTTAGAGAGTTTGAAAGAAATGGAAAGGAGACTCCAATGATTCTTTTTCGTCATATAATCCCTTAAGTCCAAAAAAGCATAAAATAATACAAAAGGGATGAATTTTCGATAGTTTTAATGAGCCTAACAAGACATGCGCTCGATCTTTTTGTGTAATAATCCCTTAGGTCCAAAAAGATTAAAATCTAGAGGAGGGATAGCACTTTCGATGACTTTAACAAGCCGGAGAGGCCAATTGATCGACAATCTTTTCATATTTTACAAGTCAGGTGAAAAGAGCTTAAAGAAGACTCGTTGTCAAGGAACGAGTGATGGTTTTGGGTAGCAGCTGGTTCCAGGTAAGATTTGGAATTTTCCAATCACGACAGTGTCACAAGGATGGCTAATAGAATCACTCTTTGCAAATGTTCCTCGAAGGGGTAAACAATCATATGGGAGTGAATGATCAGCTAAAAACAGAGTGGAGGTGATGATGAGAACATGACCAAGGCTCAAAAGCTGGCGATAAGGCATTCATAATGGTTATTGCGCATGACTTATGTTTATTTTTTAACGAGCTTGAACTATGCGCTAAAACTTCTCGTGAGGGGTTTATTTTTTAACGAGCTTGAACCCTGCAGTACCATTGCTTGCGAGTCGTATGATAAGAATGTCTCATTCAGGATGCCATTTTGAAGGGGCTTACATCTCTCAAGCTTTGCCCCGGATCCTTTCTTTATGCAAGCTAGGAAACGACTAGCCTTATGGGTTTAAAGGGTTAGAGGTCCTACAAATTTAAAAAATAAATAGCCACTCTTCACTTGCATGTGGAAAGGTTTGCATGCCCCCAGTTATAGCTAAAAATTTCCAGGTTACCAAGAAAGTTCCATTTGCGTAGCAGACAGAAAGCTCCCTTGGTGATGCCTACCGAAATAGAAAAAGGGGAGTGGCGTAGAGATACTCCACTCACATAACTTTAACGAAGGTATCTTATTCCAGCCTGATCCCATTTTCCTGTAAGGACGGGTTCGTCAGACTAGTCATATATCCCTCACGGAAACCCACTCTATAACCAAGGTTTCCCTGCTGAAACAAACTAGGGTGCATGCCCCCTGGGTTTCAATCACATCTTCCTGAATCACTCCCGCTCATCAGGTGGACGAACTGGAGATTGATGTTACATTCCTTGCGTGAAAAGACCATTTAGGGATGGAATTTGACTATTTGCAATGTGTGAACCGGGGAACGACATTTGATCTACGAGCTTGACCATTATGCCTTCATGCAGAAAACACATTACTCTAAAGAGTGAGGAGATGATGGCTCCCATGCAATAAATATAGTCACGTCCAAGGAGTAGATTATAATATAATGTTCCTTGAACTACCATTACATTCATGTGAACGGTTTTCTTTCTCAAAGTAATGGGCACATTTGGAAGGATCCCTAAAGGTCGACTGGTTCCTTTGTCGAAGCCTGTCAGATTTCTCATTTTAGGAAAAAGTGATGGCGAACCAAGCGCTTTCCAAGCAGTTGAGGAAAGGATACTCACAGAAGCCCCTTCATCGATGATGGTACCTGCCATAACCATTCTGTAAGCCTGTAGAATGATTCTGAATGGTACACTAGCTGGTAAATGGGGTCTACCTAGTAGATTCCAGTTGAAGGAAATGACTAGGTTGCTTGGTGGTGGGACCGAATAGACGGCCGGATATGACTCTAATGAACTGCCTTCCTGCGATAAAGGAACAGGAGGACTGCCCCCAAGTTCATCAGAGTCTGTGTTGATGAAAAGAATTTGAACGGTGTCGTTCTCTTTCTCTTCAGTGACGGTATCATTCGAAGATGAGCACTCTAAAGGCAAGACCAGGTCAACTGCCATCTCAACCTTTTGACTTTCGTCTGGTATGGATTCAGAGGGTTCATTTTCAATGATGGACGCTTCGGCCGGCCACAATAATGGGCCAGCCAGATTTTCAACCAGTGGAGGACTTAGCAAGAGTTTTTTATATCCAAGAGGAAGTCATAGCGGTGAAACCGAACGATCATCCAAAACTCTTTTAGCCTCGTCAAGGAAGGGACAACGGTGGACGGCGTGATTGCCTTCACACAACTTACAAGGAAATTTGGGATTCCTTTTATGTCCATGTGCTTCACATTCACTGGTTGATGGTGTGCATTCAACATGATCGTCAGAGGTTGATGCCACCAGATTATGCAAACGAGGAGACCAGTCCCTTAAGATCCGAGGGATGCAGGGACAATCTCGGTGATAGTGGTCTCCATTGCAAATGACACAAGGAGATTTAGGTTTCGATGGTGCGGTGTGAGGATTTTCGCTAGATGACATTTGGTTGCCCCCTTTCAATTTTGGTTCCTTTTACTTCTTTTCCTTTTTCTCTTTCTGCTTCTTCTTCTTCTCAGTTACTTCATTTTTAGCTTTATCGGATTTATCAAGTGAAGACGAAGGAGGCGAGGGAGAATCAGACGAAGTAGAAGGTTGGGAGGCAACTCTAGTATCATCTAGTTGCCGATTTGACAGTTCAAGAATTATGGGACTCTGAAAAACATAGGTAGAGTAGCGTCGGACATGCAAACCAATTGTCAACCCTGGAAGTGACAAAGTGGCCATATGGGGTGCACCAACATCTCCCCAAGAGGAGAAGGGACTAGGATTTCCTCCAAGGGGAAATCATTGGTTGGTAGACTCCATTTTCTCAACCTAAAGACCAACGGGGGAATTTGTGATGTTATTCTGATTAAAATAAATTTTAGACGCTTTGACACAACTTGGTTTTTCAATTTTAAAGAGTCGAGAAAAAACAAAAGATGACTCTAGTCGCCTTCGATTTTTATTGAGCCTGAAGTGACAAGTGCT
>APFE031084656.1:77150-96488 GCA_000404065.3 Pinus taeda | reverse complement strand
GAAGATTCCATGATCTTCCACCTCGCATTTTGTCCCTGCCATTTGTCCATTCCCGACCATCGCACCCTACAGAGGAGCAATTCAGCATGCATCGCACCTTGTACACTGGGAAGGTGATATGCATCGCACCCTCTGCACTGGGCTTTCAGTATGCTCTAGTTTTGACCATTTATGAGCAGTTTTCAGTGGAGAACTTCTAGGAGATCATGTAATCAGTTGACCTTGTTCCTTTAGGTAGTGAAGCAACACTTTTAGGAACTTAGGATCCCTTAGCTTATGGACATTTATGATTGGGGTTGAAGTACCCAAAAATGTCTATAACACACCCCTGTAGCAATTATGGAATGCTCCTATAGCATAATTGTTTTATCCATATCTCACAAACTCTAGATTGGATTGACCTTAAATTTGGTGAGCATGTTACCATCATCCTTATGCATATCGCCATAAAACATCTTGGCCAATGGATGCATAAATCCCGAGAAACTTTAAAACTAGTTGTAGGTGATGAAAGTCAATATCTCGAAAAGTGTGCACTAAAATTTGTTGAAATTCCTTGAGCATGTTACCATCATTCATATGCATATTCACATTAAAAAAATCCTCCAATGGAGGCATGGTTTTCTAGATATGGTAAAAATAATTTATGCCCTGTGTATTTTGACCTCCTGTAGCAAAACAGAACCTTCCTTTAGCATTTTACGACAACGAGGGAAATGGATGGGAAATGCTTGGAAATCATGGGTGGATGTTGGAAATGGATGAGTGTCATGGATTGGAATGGTGTTTGTCCTCCTAGAGCATCTGGGAAAAGGAGGAGAAAGCCTAAGTTTTACTTCCTTTGACTAGATTTTTGGCCAACTTTTTCTTTTGGTGCTAGCTTGTTTTTGTTGCTTGCAAAGATTGGAGAGAACATGCATTTATCAAAGAGAGATACATGGAGAAAATATTTTTTCTTTTTCTTTTCATTTTTGTCTTTTAGGCTTTCTAGTTGAGTCAATGAGGTTTTCAACTAGTAGGTCTGCATAGGCGCCTCAAAGGATATTTTCACATAGGATCTTTTCTTTTTCTCGTTTTTCTCTTTTTTGCAACCCATCTACTACCTCATGGAGGTTTTCAATCAATGAGCCAATATCAGGCATCTTAAAGGAGGTTTTCACCTGAGATTTTATTATTTTCCTCTTATTTTCCTCTTTTTCATTTTTTATTTTTTTGTATCATACTCTACTTGAAAAAATGAAATCCCTTTCAAGTATACGAATACTTCCAATGGATCCATCTGCACATAAATATGCCAGGTAAAATCATGGGTAGGCTTGGAAGATATTCCTTGACATGTACCTGAATATGAGAGACCAACTACTTTTATTGAGATGAGATCAAGAATCGTTGAAGAAGAGTCTGTTGTTGCAAATTAATGATTGTCTGGAAGCATATTTCAATATAGTTTGGATGCCCTTGGTCCTCTTGAATATTTGGATCTCTTTCTATGTCCTCCTCTTCCATGACATTCAAATCTTCCTATTTTTTATTATTCTCTTGAACACATAGAGGATCTAATGATGAAACTTCCTCAATCTATGATTCTGATGTCTACTCTTCATCAAGTGCAACCCATGATTCTTTGGTCTTCTCATCTGAATATTCTTTTTCTAAATGTTGTCCTTCAATGACATCAAGGGAATCTCTTTTTTTCAATATTCTTATACAGTTATGATGAATACCTTTTAGATCAAGAGGAGATGTTTGGAAGTGTTGTACCTCAACATTGTAAGTTGGTTGATCTACTTCGTTGTGTGGGTTTAGGAATGGTGGAATAGGTAGATGAATGGGAGTGGATCTTTGAGATGGATGTGGTTGAGTTTGTAGGTGTGGTGGAGGTGGATGGTAGGGATTGTTGGACCACTAATTTTTCATTATTATTATCACTTTTTAATGTCTATTTCATCCATTTCTACCATTCTTTATGACTTCATTTATCATAATTTATCATATAATTCCATTTTATAGTTATTTATGCTCTTCTGGGTAAATAATATTTGTTCCCATTTATTTTTAATAAATTGATTATTATTATGCATGATTTTACCAATGATAGTTTATTAATGAATTTTTTGTAACGCCACTCCTGATTTTAGCCTCCAATACCTTTTCTAGATTGAAAATATGATTTCTAGCTCATAATCAAATATTCCAACTCAAAAATTCATTGTAATAAGAAGTGACAGTTTTGTGTTGGACTTTCCGAACAAATGAAGGTGAATCTTGAAAACTCAAAACATGGATTTTGTCCTGAATAGACCGAATTAGTTTTGCATAGAGCAATTTTTGAAAATTCGATTTGGATTGAGAGAAATGCAAGGTTCTTCAAAGGCGATTTTCTCAAATTCATTGTTGTGACCGTTTTCCAAATTCTTCCTATTGCAATACCAAATTCAACTTGTTCCTACTGAATGTGCATGGAAAGATCTTTCAAATATGATCTTACTGATCTATTTGTTTTTTACAATCCAAATTTGTAATAGAAATCAGTTTGTAATAAAATTTGTTGTAACTTCCCTTTGCTCTCTGTGTATTTAAATGAAAACAGAGATCAAAGAAGAAGGGGAATAAGAGGGGATAATGGAGGGATAATTAGGAGATAGGAGATGGACAATTCTTAGATAGGATTTAGGAGAAGAGATAAGAGATGAGGGATGGGAGATGAATAATTATTGAATTTGAGGCAAATCTAAGAGCTTCATTATGCTATAATTATTTCTCTCATATATTTTAATGAAAGAAGCTATCCACTAAATTCTACATCTGTTACTTGTAATCTGATCAGAATTATTTCTCAAGGCAGAACTGAGTCTTGGGTAGTTTGGCCCACTACCTTGGATGAGGCATTGCCTTGAACACGTAAATTAGTGTAGTTATGTGTTTGTTTATTTGAATTTCAATTCTCATTCCTTGAAGTAGATTTCCTTTCTTTTAACTAATTTGTTGTTTGTTACATTTTCCATATTTATTGTTTCCTGGAATTTCTAGATTTCATTTAATTTGTTTCTCTAGATTAGCATTTGAATTTTGTTGAGTGAAATAGCTTAAATTTTCAATTCAGCAATGTGTGCTTTAATTTGGCAATGATTCAAGTCATGTGATTAGCATAATTGTTTTTCCTGTCATTTACTTTCTTCTTTTTAATTTTAGTTTTAATATTCAAGTCATACATTTTATTTGTTGTTGAATGAGCTTGATAGTATAGAACACAACCATATAGAACTAGTGTTAATTGCTGGTATTTGTTATGCATATATTTTTCCAATTGTTGTGAAATAAAAAGACTCTCCTCAGGTTGATAATTATTGTCTAGGTGATTAGTTTTTTTTATTAAGCAATAAATTTTACCCCAACATTTTGGCATCGTTGCCAGGGAGACAGTCAAGTTTCACTACCACACTAATATCTGGTTATAGATGCATACCTGACTTTGTGAGAGTTGGATATTGAATACGAAACGTAAGAACCTACGTGCGCATCCTGGGGAACCAACGATGGGTCTAACCTCAGTAGTCAGGCTTAGGTCATATAGCATGCATTGATGAAGTAGGAATTTAGAGGTAGAATTTTGAAAAAGATCTCATAATTCCACTCAAGTGGTGATGTAAGCACCACCCATTCCACTAGCCAATTGACATGAACATTTGAAGGAGGAGCCTCAAAGATACACATGAAGAACATCTTCTATTATGGTAAGAAATGGCTCACATTGCTACTTTTTAATTCCCTATCAAAGATCTAGGAGGAGTGACACAAATGCACATAATTCCCCCATCTTCTCTACCAAATTTTCAAGGTTTGGAAAATGAAGATCCAGGCACATTCTTATTTGAGTTTGAAGTACTTTTTAGAGGATATGATTATCATACTAATGCTCAAAGATTGAAAAATTTTCCTCTTACTTTAAAAGGAGCAAGCCTCTGATGGTTGATGAGCCTTGGTGGGAACTACATTCAAACATGGGGGGACATGAAGAATGTATTCTTGAAAAGGTATCAAGACTATTTCCAGACCATTGAAGATATTTTAAGTGTGATACAAGGGAAAGATGAAAGCTTGGAGGACTATGTAGAGCAATTTAAATACAACTTTCAAAAATCAAAGCATAAGTATTTGAAAAAAGATATCTTAAAAACACCTCTCCTTAAAGGAATCAAAGATGAATTTTTAGAACTCTTAAATCTAATGGGAAAAGGTGATGTTTTTCAGTTATCATATGATGATGTTTGTGAATTATGCATAAGGTATTCAAGAGGAATCTCCAAGGCTGGTAAGAATTCTAAAGAATTTTCTTCTTTATTTTCCAAATATACTACAAGAACAAGAGATATTGGACTTGAAATCAATGATTTATTTGAACATTTTAAAAATGATTTTACTAGCTCTCTAAATTCACAATTGGATGTTTTGTAGGTTTGGAAAAATCAAGAAAGTGAAGAAGTGTTTTTCTCTCATTATCGAAAGGAGCATCTCATAGATAGTCACTCTTCCTTATCTAGGATGGAAGTAGCTTATCAAAGAGATGGGGAAGTTGCAACAAGGTCAAAACCATGGAAATCGTGGCCTACATGTATGGTTCAAAACACTTCCTCTCCATTTTCTTACTTGCATAATCCATTGTGGAATACTCAGGTATTAGGGCAGCCATGTCAACCTCAACATACTCTCCCACATCTTGTAGCATAAACACATCATCCATATTCTTTTCTAGCTTTTCAACAACATCTTCCTTGTCTATCAAAACCATCCACACAACCCAATCAACTACATCATCAAAATGCTCCATGCCCTACACAATTTCCTACTCAACTCATTCTACACCCTCACCATAATAAACTAGTACAACATGCTTATAGTGTTGAACTGTAAAATTTACCTACCCTCCCCACCCATTCTATCTCACATGCACCATTATAGAAAACTTATATTGAGATTGGGAATGTTTCAAATCAAGAAATTGTAGAAGTTATGGAAGAAAATGAGGTTTCTTCTAGTCTGCATCAACAAGCCGTTTTAAAAAGTCAAGAACTTCATGATATGATAGCTATGGGAAATCAAGAAAGTAAAGGATATATTGAAGATTGGTTTAACCATTATTTGTTTGTAGCATCACTCCATACTTCAACAATTTTTGACACCATATTTTCAAGGGAATTTGGCTTCTCATACCCTACTATTTATTAGCATGCATTTTTCAAATTTGGTTATGTACATACTTGAGACCTTATTTCGAAAATGGCTCCACTAGAAGTACTCTTATACGTAAAAATATTTATTTTTCGAAGCAGAGTACGCTAGTATAGAAAATAAAATAAATAAATACATTTTTTTAATGTAAAAATAGTTGTTTTTGTTGCAACACACTGTGGAAATCAACATCGGTGATAAATATTTTAATTCATTTATGTATGTAGATGTATTATATTGAAAATGACATTTTTACAAACACTCATATTCATTTTTATTACCAATTTGGAAAAATTGCTTGAAAATCATATTTTTTGGCTTGGGGGCTTAATGAAAGTTATGAAAACACAGTCGGGACAGTCATTTTTTGAGGAACCAAAAGGAAATATTTTTAAAACCTATTTATATTCTAAGTATCCTTTGATTTACACTTTCCAACCAAATTCGAATAACTCCATTTGGATTTGAAATGAAGAAGTTATAACCAAAACATTGGCAGGGTGTAGACTAGTAGGCATATCAGGAACATAGTTGGGACAGTCAAATTTTGGAAGCCTAAATGACTATATTTTTAAAACATTTTTCTATGGTATATTCCCCTATGAATCTAGTTTACAAGGAAATTTTAATCACTAAATTTCAATATCGTATGAGAAAGTTATGACCAAAATACTGACTGTCTATCACAAATCTGCAATTTTGAAAGTTTGTTTTTCCATATGTTCACTTGCATCTTTGACCAATCAATTCTTCTTGCCTTCAAAAAATATTTCAATTGGAGATAAATAAATGAATATATTTTAATCTCCAATTTTAATCATTTGAATCCTTCATCAAATGAAAACTTTATGCTTAAAATATCCACTATTGGTCTAAGATGGGAAATCGCAAATGACTCTATTATGCAAGTCGTTCTAAGTAAATATGACAGATCATCTCATGAAATTTTCAAAATATGCTTCTATTGGTGATATACCTTTGAAGTATCTCTCATTTGGCTTTAGAATCACTCAAATCGGATGAAAAGAAAAAGAGTTATGATTAAAACACTGTTGGTTAGTATGGTCGACCATTGCTCTCCCGCAAGTGACAAATAATTTTTTCCTTGTCTATATTTCTGTGGATTTGTTTCACAGAGTAACTAATTTTTATTTTTTCCATATGTCTTGGATTGTGAGAGCCTGATAACCTCTTTTCTTCCATTATTTCATGTTTTATTACAGGTAGACACGCATTTTTTGCACGTTCGAGGAGAATAAAAGAAGTCAATTTATGAACGAGAAATTCTTCAAAGAAATGTTAATGAAACAAAGGAATTTCATCCAGTTCATTACCTAACAGATTCATAAAAGAAGAAATGGAGAATTGATTTCCATTTGAAGATTCATGTCACTACTGCCAAAACATTTTTCCAAGAGATCATTTTCTTCCATTGACAGATTGATATTCCCCTAGGAAATAACCTCATAGCTATTGTAACATTTTTTATTTATTTATTGACTATTTTTAAATAAAGTTTTGTTTCTTTTATGATTTCTCTTATGTTTTTGTGTTTCAGGTATTTCTTCCTTCAAAGTTGTAGTTTCCATTCTGTTGGTGAATGAACAATTGTTATTCGGTAAAACCTGATTTGTCTTTGGGTGTGTTTAGTAAGTGTTGTTCAATCGATTGAACGATTGTTGTTCAACTAATTAAACAACACTTATTTTTATGTGAGTGTTGTTGTTCAATTGATTGAACGATTGTTGTTCAATCAATTGAACAACACTTATTTTTGTATGTGTGTTGATGTCCAATCAATTGAACGATTGTTGTTCAATCAATTGAACAACACTTTGTACTTTTTGTTGTTCAATCGATTGAACAATTGTTCTTCAATCAATCGAACAACACCTTATGTGTTTTGTTGCTCAATCGATTGAATGATTGTTGTTCAATCAATTGAATGATTGTTGTTCAGTCAATTGAACAACACTTTTTGCGTTTTTTCGATTTTGTTGTTCTATCGATTGAATGATTACTGTTCAACCGATTGAACAACACTTTTTGCATTTTTTTGATTTTATTGTTCAATCGATTGAACGATTGTTGTTCAATCAATTGAACAACACTTTTTGCGTTTTTTCAATTTTGTTGTTCAATCGATTGAACGATTGTTGTTCAATCAATTGAACAACACTTTTTGCATTTTTTCTACTTTGTTGTTCAATCGATTGAATAATTACTATTCAAGTAATTGAATATCACTTTTTGCATTTTTTTATTTTGTTGTTCAATCGATTGAACGATTGTTGTTCAATCAATTGAACATCACTTTTTGTGTTTGTTGTTTTTTTGTTCAATTGTTTGAACGATTGTTGTTCAATCAATTGAACAACCTTTTTTTCGTTTTTATGGTTTTGTTGTTCAATCCATTGAACGATTGTTGTTCAATCCATTAAACGATTGTTGTTCAATCAATTGAACATCACTTTCGCGTTTTTATAATTTTGTTGTTCAATCCATTGAACAACACTTTTTGCATTTTTTTATTTTTATTATTTAATCGATTGAATAATTGTTGTTCAATCAATTGAACAACAATTTCACATTTTTATGATTTTGCTATTCAATCAATTGAACAATGCGTTTGCGTTTTTTTTTTTTTTTTTTTCAATCCATTAAACATCACTTTTTTCATTTTTTTATTTTGTTGTTCAATCGATTGAACATCACTTTCACATTTTTAAGATTTTGTTGTTCAATCCATTGAACAACGGTTTTTGCATTTTTCTATTTTTGTTGTTCAATCCATTGAGTAATTGTTGTCCAATCAATTGAACAACACTTTCACATTTTTATGATTTTTCTCTTCAATCGATTGAACAATTGTTGTTCAATCGATTGAACGATTGCTGTCCAATCAATTGAACAACACTTTTGTATTTTTTTATTTATTTTGTTATTCAATCCATTGAACATCACTTTTTGCATTTTTCAATTTTTGTTGTTCAATCGATTGAACAATTGTTTTTCAATTTTTGTTGTTCAATTGATTGAACAATTGTTGTTCAATCGATTGAACAATTGTTGTTCAATCGATTGAACAACATTTTCGTGTTTTTATGATTTTGTTGTTCAATCAATTGAACAACACACTTTTTCATTTTTTTCGATTTTGTTTTTCAATTGATTGAACAATTGTTGTTCAGTCAATTGAACAACACTTTTTGCATTTCTAAGATTTTGTTGTTCAATCAATTGAACATCACTTTTTGAGTGTATGTTGTTCAATCAATTGAACAACCCCGATTTTGCTTGTTGTGTGTTTGTTGTTTAAATCGGTAGAATGAATAACTATGATTTCTCTTTGTTGTTTCATCACTAGTCATTCTTTTTGCCATTTTTCTTTCTCTTTTATATTTTGAATAAAAAACCATCTGGTTCATTTTGTACCTAAGATAAAGAAAAACAGTAATATTAATACTATTATGACTTGTAAAACTTTTTGATGGTCATCTTTATTCTGAAACTGGCATGGCTGATCTTTATAATGACTAGTTGAATAAGTTCTCTTTGGACACATCATAAAATTCTTTACTATCTTAATACCATGTTGATTTATCTTTCACACTTTCAAATGGATAAATCCCTTTGATATGATGATATAGGGATAAAAGCATAACTTTCATTGGCATTTTTTTTACTTCTTATGTCATCCCTGACTCTTAAGGAGTAAATGATCTGAAAATGGGGCACTTAGGCTCCTTGTCTAACTTACAAGAACCTCTCCCACTTCCAAAGCTTAATTATTCCCAAGTCTTTATGATTAACCAGTGCAGAAATGAATATGTGCTTGAACAGAAGGTGTATGCTGGTGTTGTTTATTAAAATTGTTTATGTGTTGTAAATTATTTTTTTTAAACTAATATAAAGAACATAACAATGAATAATGCAGTAATAAGCATCGCACATAAGACAACAAATTAATGTGTAGTTCACCCAAACTCTTGGGCTACATCTCCTTAAGCTCTAGTCAAATCAACTAGGCTCTCTGGGATTATGGTCTGAGTTCTTTTACAAGATCTTGGCTCAACTCCACTTTTACACAGGAACAATGGGCTCAGAACACCATCTTCTCCCTGGCTCTTAAGCTCTCAGCTTTCTGGCTCTAACTCTCACTCTGTCTCTTGGCTCTGGCTCTAAATATAGCTCTTGGGCTATGGCTTCTTTGGCTCTCAGCAATGTACAACTCTATGGCTTTTCAGTTAAACTCCAAGTGACTCCCCTCGTTGCTCTGCACATTCAGCTTTTTCTCTCTCGGCCTTTTTTTGCTTCCACCTTTTGCTTTCTGTGTTGCTCTCTTTTGCCTTAGCTTTCTGCTTTGGCTTAGCCTTCTGCACTCCTGTCCCAGCGCTCTCCTGTGCCTCCAATCCAAAAGCATGAGGGATGAAAAGTTGAGAAGCTCCAACTGCAAGCATAACCAAATCAAAGTGAACATCACTAATGAACATAGTGCCAAATCCAAATTCTATTTTCAAAACAAGAGCATTTTCCCAACTCACATCTAAAATGATAGGAGAAAACATCTCCTATTTATACAAAAAAATAAGAAGTTATCTCATTAATGAGAGTCCATGAATATCTCCATATATATATAGAGTTACAATCAAAATAAGAAATGATAAGACCCATGTCTTCTTAGAGTTTCAATATAAATAGGAAATGATAAGACACATATCCTCATGATCCCATGATCTTCTCCATTCAAATTCGAATTTGGTCTTAGGAGGCCACATAAGGGTCTTTTACAAGCTTCCTTTTGACCTACACATTCAAAAATCTCATCCCACTTGTTAGGTATAAGCTTATGCACATTATTTTCTAATTTTTAACCATAAATTCACTTAAAAATGCTAAGAATTAATAAAGTTTAGAAAAACATAAATGTAACCCAATAATGATAATGATAAGGCAAATTTAATGAAATGGAGATAAATGTAATGAAATAGAGGTGGAGTGAAGGTGACAATATGGAAATATAAGTGAAAATGTAATGGAAGTGAACGACAATTTCAGGGCCCAACATACCCCCCAACTGAAGCTATTGCATGTCCTCATGCAATCTATTACATTAATTATTTTTTATCCTTGAGCTTTGGCTTAACTTTGCAAAATATCTTTTGGTAACTTCATAATTCTGCAAAATCTTTTAGTTGAATTGCAACATGGTTGGTTCTTGTGTTACAACCATATTTTGTTATTGCATTCATTTTTTATCTTTGAACTTTGCATAATAATCATTTGATTATTGTTGTAAAGTATATCTTTATTGGATTGCATCATAGTTGGTTCTTGTGTAAAACCCATGATTGTGTTTGTATCCAATTATCTTTTTAGTACTTTTGACAAGCCTTTGTATGCTCATAAAAATAATGTAATAGTTAATCTCTTTTGAAAGTATGTGGGTTTTTGAATGTGATATGAATATGAATGTATACCCCCAAATGATGATATTGAAAATTTTATGAGATAAGGAAGAGAAATGTTTTTTCCAAAAATTATCATTCTAGCTTTTCAAGGAATTTTATGGTAAAAAATTAGATAATAACATACCTTAACTTACCCTTTGGAAATGGATGAGTTGCATGTGTGGTGGCTGCAAAATTCTGATCATAATCTTCTTCAAGTCGCTGGACAAGTCATGGATAAAATAGTCAAGATGACTTTTTATTTGCTTTTATTAAAACTTGTTGAATCTGTTGTGGAATAGTGTTGATTATGCTACTGCCATCTGATTCCGCAGCTGTTATTTGATTCCGCAGTTGTCATCTGATTCTGCAGTTGTTGTCTGATTCTGCAGCTGCCATCTGGTTTTGTAGCTGCATATCTTCTACATTTGCTCCAAAATGCTGAAAATGATAGTCTTCATGTCTTCAAAACTCATTGGAACAATTCCTACTATGTGAATAAATGTTTTGATGTTGAACATAGCAGGAAATTGTTGATTTAGTGTCCATTATTGGATGCAACTAGTCAACATGAGAACTCTCAGCATTGATGACAATGAGAGTCAAGGTGCCCAAACACATATTACTAAGTACGAATAATTTTGTTGTTGTCGAGCACCTAGAAAATCCGATGAACAAGGGACATTGATGTATTCCCATTGTTCATCAGCATGAGGACTTGCCATTAAGGAATGCAAGCCTCAATGTGTTTTTGCAAGGATTTTAGACCCAAAGGACTATGGACTCAATAATTTGCATTGACGCGGGGTTTATTTTTGAAATGAAAAAGGATAGGAAATGAAAAATGAAAATGGAAGATGACAATGGAAAATAATAATGAGAATGGGCAATAAGCATCTGAGTGAGATTCTTGCTTTTATTTGTGGGTCAGGCGGAAAGTGTGTGAATAAAGGAAAATGATAGCTGACTCTTGCTGGGAAAAATGATTGTGGCTTGCTTTGAATTGCTTGGTTGGATTTGTAATTCAAAAGGGAGGAAAGGTAATGGTTTTGATGGATATGGAGATGGACTTGTTCTTATGTTTCTCATGGAATTTGACCTTTGAAGACCAATTGTGCACACAATTAGTTTTTTCAATGATCATTCAATCATCTCAAACCTGCAAAAAAACTTGACATAAAGAATATAATTTTGTTTAAAAAAAGAAATGATCAGTTCCTTTCTGATTCTTACACAAAATGTCAAATGAAATAGACCAAGGAAAATCAAAAGTGTTATATTCATTCCAATTCATGATATCGATAACAATCTATTTTTAAGAAATAACCATGAAAAATAAATTAACTCCCTGTTGTCGGATGACTTCGTGTACTGTGCTTAGTAAAACGATTGGCATCACAAAGATTCGTTGTCATTTTAGCAAAATCTCGTAACTGTGGCACCATAACTATCTGATCTGAATGGGAGCTGATCAAGAGGTATCTAAAGTAGCATTGATCAAATGTCGTGCAGAAATGTAGATATCATAAGTGCATCTGCGGGTTGTTTATATGTGAAAATAAATGGTCCAATGTTGTTTATATACGAGGTAAAGTAGCTCTTCTTTCTAGGAATAGTAGAAGAAAAATATCGGATTTTGCGGTGAGAAAGTCAGATTTAGGGTGACATACAATGAACCAAACATAAAATTTTAGAAATGCGTAAAGGTAGCTATGACTAGCAAAATACAAAATAGATAAACAAATTGCTCATTCAAATTATATATGAAACTTGCAACCCATAATTACAACAATGATTTTTGTGCACGTGATGACCTGTGAGTCTGTGGTGTCCACCTGTCTAAGTTGAGCAATCCGCAGGCTTTTGAGAAGGTGAGAAGCAAGAGGCTGAAATTAAAAAAAAAAGAGAGAGGAAAAGTAAGATGCTCTGTTCTTATCAAGTATATGGAAGACATGATAGTTGATGCTGCCTCTGTTTTATCAAACATAATTTACAAATATCAACGTTGTTATTTAGGTCGTTTTGTTGTCATGCCAAACTCAAAGTGTTTTCTCCAAATGTCTCAAGCTAGAATTTAGCCAGGGAAATCAAATTTGGACATATATTTCTCCTCGAGATCAGAGAAATCAGAGCATGGCCACATCTATGCATTAAATTTGAAAATCTATTTTTCTCACGCAATCTAGAAATTAAGGCTCTGAAGACCCATAAAATGCAATCAAACGATTGTGAAATTCGGAAAACCATTTCTGGGTTACCTAATCCACCATGTTCCCAAAAACACCCATGTCTTGGATTTGTCTAATTCACCAAGGTTTGCTTCGAAAATGTATTTCAAAATCATGTGTCAAAACAACTACGTTTTCTGTGATGCTCCGACAACAAAAATTGATTGTTGTGGTTTGAATTTTTTTTTTTTATTTACAGGTTTTGAAGGTTGGGCTTGTGGCTACGTGGATCTCTTCCAACAAAGGAAAATTGAAGATCTAACTATATCAATCGTCCTATGGAAAATTCTGGAGGACTCAAAATCTGGAATGAGATAAAAGATGGGACAATGCTTTGAAGAAATTGAACGAGTGAGCCTTAATCACGAAGTTACCAATCCAAAGATCTGCCTAAGAAATCTAACCGCATCATTTTTGTATCCCTGCTGAAAACTCATGCATTACAGAGGTAAGGATCATCATTTTTGCACATGGATTTGCAAGTCTTGCAACATTCTTCAGAGGTTTTGACTTTCAAATCATAACCCCCAATTGACCGCCTTTCCTAGAACTCCTAGTCTTTAATGCTGCTACAACATTTTTTAGGCGCAAATTAAATTGGAGTCTATCAGCATATTTGCAGTCAGCATAAATGCAGCTGGTATTGAAGGATTTGAAGAGATGCATGGTTGTTGTTTACATTTGGTTGTTTTTGTTTTATGTGTTCTATTATTATTATTATTATTATAATAGTTAATGCTTTGTTTTAAAAATTATATACATTACATTTTTTTTAATAATATATACATATTATTCATGTAACCAAACAATTTATTTATAAAGAAATGCATTAATTTTCTTTTTTTTATTTTTATTTTTTATTTTTTTAGAATTTTATTGAAAATCAAATTGAATTAAATCAAATCATGAAAACAGAAATTAGCTGCATAATTGCACTCTGTAGCTAAATAATTTTTATGATATACTAAGAAAACAATTTCTATTTTTGATCCTCCAGGTCACACGAAATGTAGAAGGACAGCATAACTTGAGAGTTTTTTTTTTTTTTTTTTTTTGTTAGCATAGTCAAGATTTTATCAATCCTTTTCTTTTTATTTTTCCTATCTATCTAAAAACTATTTTTTTTAAGTATATTCATGCTTCCAATGAAGAAATTTACGGATTAGAATTTTTGAAATGCTCATATCCAAACAAGAAAAATGTACCTGATTGTTTGTAAGAATATGCGAAATCGACTTGACCTTTCGATTTGCCGCAAAGATCTCTTGAAGAATTGATGAATATTGTGGCATAACCATTTTTTGATACCATCACTCAATGTAGTCTTTGGGCTGCATTCTAGACCCTTTGTCCATAAATGGTTAGTAAAAACAAAAATAAATAAAATACACTCTAAACTGAAAGCTAGTTCCTATGCACACTTCCCCGGCAACGGCACCAAAATGTTGAGGAAAATTAATTACCTATTATTTAATTGTCAACCCGGTGGTTTCATAAAACTTGTGAAGCATGCGTGCACTATATATGCTAGAAATGAACTTCCAATTTAGATCAATCTAACTACGAAATATTAATCTATCACACTTGCTATAATTGAAATCTCAATCTACCACACTTGCAGAAATTGAAATCTTGATCTATTACACTTGTGGAAATTGAAATTTTAATCTACCACACTTGCAGGAATTGAAGTGTTAATCTACCACACTTGTATAAATTGAAATTTTAATCTACCACACTTGCAGGAATTGAAATCTTAATCCACCACACTTTTAGAAATGAAATTGCATGAAATGAAATCTACTCTAAGGGATCATATGTGTATTATCAAATCAGAATCCTATGAAATGAATAATCAAAGCCACATGATATGAAATGAAAGCAAAAACAATCACTCTTAATTTCTAGATATGAAAGCAAATAAAAACAATCACTCTTAACCTCTCACACAGGAAAAGATATGAAATAAATAAATCTTAATCTATGAAAGCAATAAATCTTAATTTATGAAAACAATAAATCTTAATATATGAAAAACAATAAATCTCACACATTATAGGTGGCAAATCCAAAAGAATGAGGGATGGAAAGTTGAGAAGCTCCAAATGCAAGCATAACCAAATCAAAGTGAACATCATTCATGAGCATGGTGCCAAATCTAAATTCTATATTCAAAACAAGAGCATTTTCCCAACTTTTCACATCTAAAATAACAGGAGAAAACTTCCCCTATTTATACAAAAATATGAGAAGTTATCTTATTAATGAGAGTCCATGAATCTCTCCTTATACCTATAGAGTTACAATCAAAATAGGAAATTATAAGACACGTCTTCTTAGAGTTTCAATACAAATAGGAAATGATAAGACACATATCCTCATGATCCCATGATCTACTCCATTCAAATTCGAATTTGGCCTTAGGAGGCCACATAAGGGTCTTTTAGAAGCTTCCTTTTGACCTACACATGTCAACAATCTCATCCCACTTGTTAGGTACAAGCATATGCACATTATTTTCTAATTTTTAACCATAAATTCACTTAAAAATGGTAAAAATTAATAAAGTTTGGAAAAACATAAATGTGACTCAGTAATGATAATGATAAGGTAAATGTAATGAAATGGAGGTAAATGTAATGAAATAGAGGTGGAGTGAACGTGACAATATGGAATTCTAAGTAAAAATGTAATGGAAGTGAATGACAATTTCAAGCCGAATACCATTCATGCAGAGACTCCTAGAGATGGAAGGAAGCACATCAGGGAAGCTAAAAGATCGATGCATGATGTTAGAGAGAATGTGGAGAACCCACATCATAGCGCAGGTAGAGGAGGTCACCAAATCGGTACACTGGCTACATGGTTATGATGAGAGAGAGTATAGAGATTGAGCCATCCTAATTCGAGGAAGTAGTGCAACAACTAGTATGGGTTGTTTCCATGGTAGAGGAGTATGACTCCATTATAATAAATATTATTTGGGAAGTGGTCCCAACACTAGCAGATAAGTCAATGGTGAGTTTCAGATGGTTTAACAAGATAAAGCAAGCAACAGATGGAAGTGTGGAGAAACACAAGGCCAAATTTATGGTAATAAGGTTCTCTCATGTGGAGGGAATTGATTACAAGGATACCTTTTTTCCAATAGTAAGGTACTCTTCAATCAGATCTATTCTAGCACTTTTAGCGTAGATGGCATGGAAGATACATCATATGTATGCGAAGACAACCTTCCTCAATGGAATGATTGAGGAAGAGGTGTACATTGAGAATCTAGAAGGACCTGAGACCTTCAACGGAGAGTCACATGTGTGCAAACTCAAACGAGTGGTGTATGGATTGAAACAAGAACCCCGTGCTTGGTACACTAGGATTGACATCTATTTCACCAGGTTAGGATTCAACAAAAGTGAAGCAGATGAAAACCTTTACCATATTATGGTTTAAGGTAAATTATTGATTAGAGTATTATATGTCGGTCATTTAATTCTAATAGGTGATGAGAAGCTATTAAAATCTTGCAAAGAGGATCTTGAAAGAGAATTCAAGATGAGGGACCTAGGGCTCATGCATTATTTCCTTGGTATGGAAGCATGGCAAGGAGATGAAGAACTATTTGTCTCTCAGGGAAAGTATTCCAACATAATATTGAAGAAGTTACGCATGGAGAGTAGTAAACCCATGGAGACTCCTCTATCAGGGAATTGGAGGAAGGAAAATGTTACTTTAGGTGGAATATTGGAGGCTACTATTTACAAGCAGCTTGTGGGTTCACTTATGTATTTGGTGAACACATGACCAGACATATGTTTTGCAATCAACCAACTTATTCATTCAAAGGTTAAGCCAACCAAACTCTATTGGAAGCCAGCTAAACATGTGTTAAGGGACCTAAGAGGCACCACTAAATTTTGTCTTTGGTGCATACAGACAAAGGGAGTGAAGCTTCAAGGCTTCATAGATGCAGATTGGGCAGGGATTCCATCCGACAGGAAGATCACATTAGGGGGAATATTTAGTATTGGGTTAGTAGTAGTTTCCTGGTACAGTAGGAAGCAGAGATCAGTTGCACTCAGTTCGCCAAAAGCAAAGTACATGGCTATTAGTCAAGCAACTTGTGAGGCTATCTCGATGAGGAATATCCTTGTTGGGTTATTTGGTCAGAAGATGGATCCTACAGTGATTTACTATGACAATCAGAGTTGTATCAAACTCTCTGAGAATCTAGGTTTTCATGATCGATCCGAACATATCGACATCTAGTATCACCATCTACGAGATTGTGTGCATAGGAGAATCATGTAGTTGGAGTACATTTATATAGACGAATGAGACTTATACATCTTTATTGAGGCATTGTCAAGAGGAAAATTCGAGTTCCATAGAGGTAGGATTGGGGTATTTGATAATCCCTTTCTTGTTGATAGGGAGTTTTGAAAATGCAACAAGAAAATCCTAATCTAATTTTGTCATTGAATTAAATTAGGAATAATATTTTAATTCCACATAACCTGACAACTTGTACGAGTTAACTAAGTTAATTTTACTTAATTTGCTCAGTTAATTCGCGTTGAGGGTCTAACTTAATTCATGTAGTGTATCCTACATTATAGGATCCCTGGTTGAGTTTGTTTCGAGTTGTAATTAGTTAATCCAGTTTAACTGAGTTAAAGTTAGTTAAATGAGCTCCAACTGACAGAGGAACTAGTAGGAGGTCAGACAATGGGGTGTTGCTTCATGTATTCAACCATTTAACTGATGATTTACTCATAAATAAATCATGCATGTCATAAATTAGAGTTACTCAGTTGAGATTAGATTTAGGGAAAATGTACTACCAGTTGTATAATCATTCAAATCGTACATGTGGTGCATGCAATCAGAGGAAGTCTTATGAGTATTGCACAATTCATATTGAGGAATTTCCCTAGTTAATAGGGGGCTAGTTCCCAAGGAAACAACACAAGGAAATACAAACTTGGGCAAGCCAAAATTTGGTTAAGTATTGGCCTGGCCTTGTCTAGGAAGTTGTGAGACAAATAGAGATAGTGTAGAGGTTTCTCAAACTTGAGCAAAGCATTGTAATCTACTCATATTGTTTGACTAATGCAATATACAGATAGCAAGGGTTTTTAGTTGTGGCTTTCCCAAGGAAATCATTGTGTAATGTGTTGATTGAATTCTTTCTCTTGTATGCTTTGTGATTTTGTGATCATTTAATTGTTTCTATTGATGAGTAGAGTAGATTCAAGTCTATTTTTTAGTAAACTACAATTAGTAGTTTGAATCTATAAGGAATTTCTATAGTAGACATAAAAAATTTAACCACAAAAGGAATGATAAATTGTTTGGCATAAAAATTACCTATAGAAATTATCAAGCCTCATCAAACCATGTCTTTTTGTTGTAACAAAAGTGATTATTAAATGATGGCAAAGAAGTACAAGTATATATGAATAAACAAATATATAGAAAAATGCATATGTCTAAAACCCTAAGAAAATAATTGAGTTTTTCCTACATAAGGAGAATTAACCATAATGTTGGATTCACTATGTGCCCATGGAAAATATAAGCAAAACAAAACTCATGTTTAAGCATAATTATAGCTAGACCAAAACCCACATAATGATAGGATCTTAACTTTGAAAACCTAATACAAGAAAATTATTAAGGAATAATGTTGAGAGTTTAAATTCTTCCAAGAATTTGGATTATCAATATTTGTTGAAAGGAAAACTTTTGTTGAGGGTTGGTTCCATGCCATGAGGAGGAAGATAACAATCCCATTTAATCATATTGAACATGCACATATAAAGAAATGGAGGTTAGCATAAAACCCTAGTTCATGTGATAAACGAAAGAATGTCATGAATAATAAACATGAAAAACAACCAAAAAATTACTTGAAGTAGTGGAATAGTTGTTTATCAAGTGGTTCCAATGCTTTATATGAAAAATCATGAGGCCAAGAGGACTATCTGACATTGAAACATATGGCTACCAACATATACATAGTCAAATTGAATATCTACCTACTATTTACATGTAGAATGGAAATAAATTAGCTCAGGAGATGGTAGTTGTTGGCTCTCAGAATTACTCTTCCCTTTACAACTTTTCTCACTTCTTTCTCTTGTTTTTCCATAAAAGATAGATCCCCATCACTGATAAATGATAGATTTTGTCTGAAGGAAGACATTAAATGATTAACATGTTATACTTTTATGCTTTTGCTATTTGAAATAAGTTTGTGCAATTAAGCTACGGAACGTAGCCCATTCTGTAGCTAACCATGTTGGGTCCCTATAATACTAGTGATTACCCCATTACTATGGTAGTTGTACCCTTTATTAATATCATTGTGCCCCTATTGCCCCCATATTGTTATTACTGTGCCCCATAGAATCCATCTATTGTTATTTTTG
>APFE031084656.1:17656-71139 GCA_000404065.3 Pinus taeda | reverse complement strand
AATAAATTATCACCAAAGTATTACGGTCCGTACAAGGTGTTGCAAAATATTGGTACTATGGCATACAAATTGGAGCTTCCTACAGCTTCTCGATCGCACCCAGTTTTCCATGTTTCATGTTTAAAGAAGGTTATAGGCGACAAGCTCCCAGTTCAAACAATATTGCCAGAACTTGATGAGGAAGGAAAATTTATATTGGAACCGGAAGCAGTCACAGAAACAAGATCTTGACAGCTACGAAATCGATCAATTTCGGAGTATCTTATCAAGTGGAAGAACTTATCTATGGAAGATTCCACATGGGAGGATGAGAATTTTATACAGAAGTATCCAGAACTACTCAAGCGTTGAGGACAACACTTTTTTTGAAGGAGAGGGGCATGTTGGGTCCCTATAATACTAGTGATTACCCCATTACTATGATAGTTGTACCCCTTATTAATATTGTTGTGCCCCTATTGCCCCCATATTGTTATTACTGTGCCCCATAGAATCCCTCTATTGTTATTTTTGTGGCTTTATATAATTATTGTTAGGTCGGTTGGGTTATATTGTGACTCCTTAGACTCCTATATATAGAAAGGAGGTTTTGTTATTTGTATCATCGAAGAATTGTTCATTTATGTAATGTAAAGGAGGTTGCCCCCTCGAAAAGGCTGAATTCTAAGGCGTTGATCTACCTTTTATATCTTTTCTTGACCTGGTTTCATAACAAACCATGTGTTCTGTAGCTGCTTCCATGGTTGAATAGGTTACAGGTGTCAAACAAGGAAACCGGCCACATGGGCATCTCTGGAATGGTCACGACATGGATCCTATCCTAGTCAACCAGCCCAAATCGACAAAGAAGCCAACTCAAGACCACAGTCAAAGGTGGAGTCAAATGAGGAAACCCGAGAGTAATAGGACTATGTGTCCACTCTTCATGGCTATTTAATAAATCTGACAGGTTTTGTTGTAGCATTTACTTGAACCATCCACCAGTGATAACAGTTTCATGCAACTACCTTGTTGACTTAAAGTCACCTATAGCTGATCACCCATTCACGCAAATCTGTTGTAATATGTGGACCACCTGTAGCTAAATTCTCTCAAAAGACAGTTAGGAGTTTTTCTTTAAATATCAGTTGTAAATAACTGAGAAGGAGTTCGAATTTCTTCATGTGTTAAGCTCAGAATTACTGCTCTATAATTTTGAAACTTATTTTCCTGTTAATGATATGAAGTCGTGTTTGACCAAGTGATCATTTGAAAGAGTATCTTCAACTAACTAGCAACTCAACTCAATCAATTGCAGAGGGCCCTGCACTGAAAGAGGTTTTTCTATTGTTATTTTGTTTATTGTTTAGTTTAGTTTGATTATTTATTTTAGCAATATATCTAGTTTAGATTAAATTCCTGTAGTTGTTACATTTCAATTCTGCCTGTAATTGTTTCCTTTGAATTTTGTTCAGTAGCATAATGATAGAATTCGATGGTGCAGTCTTGTTTTTTCTATCTATTTCATAAATGGAAACTTGTTTTGCTTTAACAGGGTAAGGTGGAAAAGTAACAAGAATGTATTGTTTATTAGTTTATTTACTGATTGTTTCCTCTGTTATTTACTTTCTAGTTTAGATTGCTAATACACTGTGTGGATAAATGTTTTTATTGGTCACCATTTCAAGTTGATATCTATCCTAGACTAAATGGTTAAATATTCATTTCACGCAAGGATTGTAATCACGTAGTTGCTCCCTGTATAAGTGATTTATTTCTTTAAATTGTGAAGAACAGTAAGTTGTTTGTTTCCCATCTCAAGAAAGTTATCTTTCCAAAATTGGAGGCTCGGACAGCTAAAAGTGCTCTAGTTAGTTTCATTCTCTATAATTATTTCAATTTTCCTTACAAATTCACCTCTTAATCTTTGACTTAGGAATGGAAGACAAGGTAGGATAGATGCTTTATTTTTTTCTCCCTTCCTTAACTTAGATTTTGATTACTTTACCTTTTAATTTAGATTCAGTTCCCTCATAATCCAAACTGTACATCATTAGGAATGAAGGAAACCCCCCAAAACAAAAAAATAGAAAAACATATACAAAACAACGAAGTAAGAAGGGTTACTTAGCATAAATAGTGCACTACACTTCATCAGCTTACGATACCCAAATTGATAATTTATGTAGAGAAATTTAGGACACTAAATTGACCAGACATTAGCTTATCTCTAAGAATATATGTGGCCACCACATGCCTTCTGAACTGTGTTACAATGAGGCTCTAATGCCTATTTATTATTGAGAAACAATGGAAAACCCTAAACAGCCAAAAACTTAACCCTAGGAGATGAACCGTTAAAATTTTGTGGGCCCCGTTGGGGTAAATTCTCAGGGTCGTACATTTGGCATACGAACTATGTTTAATACATACTATTCCTCATTAGAATATCTATCTGAGGACTACAACTTATAAATTCAAACCCCTACTGCAAGCTTCAGAATTTCAGGACCCAAAAGAATTCCATAAATATTAAATTGTGCTACAACTAAGGAAACTGAAAGAAACAATGGTGGGGGTCCAAGTGGAATAGGCATGGGACCACCAATATCAACCTAGATCAGAGAAGAATAGTGATAAAAAGTGAGAACAATGGATGAATTGTCTGGCATCCTATTAAAGTTTAGGGCAACCTTGCCAATAAATATTAACATGTATAATCAACCATAAACATATATTTGCAGGAAAGGGAACATGTAAGTTCATTAATCATAAAGAAAATGGTACAATTATACCTTTAATCATAAGATATCCTCTCCGAAATCCGACAAAGTCTCCCCCTCTCTAGGCTAAATGACCTTGAGTAAAACAAGAATCAAACAATCACTTTCAATGGAAAAGCAACATAATATCTATATGGATCTCTTTAACTCTAGCTTGGCCCCTTAGGATAGACCAGTATATAAAGAGTCAAGGAGTCTCCATGGAGGATGAATGTGGACACTTAGGGTGAAGATATGTTAGTAATATTTACAAACAATAGACCCATAGCCAACTCATACATAAGTGGGTCAAGTTGTTCTCCTTGGGAAAGTAAGCCTCTAGAAACCTTTTTCTCAATTATGAGCATTTTCTTGATTGTTGTCAATTATGAAATAATTATTATCTCATAATTATAATATTTTGGAAAAAATAATAACAAGAAATTTCTCAATTATCTAATTTCACCCTTTTAACATGGAATAAACCCCACATAAGTAAATGTAGAAGTGAAAATGGGATGCATTCTAGCTAGAAACTAAGGTAAGTTGAACTTAGGTTTCTCTCACTATAATGGAGTGGAAAATATGGTTATAAAAAATGTCCCCTAATGAATGAGTTCATAAGAGAAACTGGTTACAGATATGCATTACAATAAAGCTCAGAGGTCAAAATTGTAGGAAGGAGGCAATGCCACAAAACCGCATCAGAAGAATCCAAATGTTGAAGTCTCATATGTGCTAAAGATAATAGCCACCAACAAATACAATGTCGATCTATGTCACAATATACATCAGTAGGACTATGAACACATAATAGACAGGAGGTGTCCCAAAATAGTCCTCAAAGTACATAGATGATACATAATTCCAACGTAGCATAGGAACGGTGCCATATAAGAGTTAAATGTCCCTAACCCAAGGTATTTGTCATAACCTCGATGGTACAAATCTACAACATGTGAATATATGAGTTGTTGTCAAGCATGGTAGAAATTGTATGATTACTAGGTAATGAGCTAAACTAGTAACAGATGTGAGGGAATCCACGAATGAGGAAAATAGACCCTAAGGTACCTAGAAGATTCCACTAATTTTGAATAGATTAGTTGACATCGAGCACTCACAGACTTGAATAATCAAGATTTAATGATGTAAACCCATTGTCAATCACAAGGAAACCTAACACTAAGGTCTGCAAGCTCGAAGGCACTACTAGTTCTTAGATCAAGGTCATGGATAATGAGTTGAAGTCGCCAGGAGAAGATTCATCGAAGGAGGGCCTTGATGTATCCCCCATAAATCTACATGGAACATACCAAGATGATGTGATGTATATATGAAGTCATGAGACGATGAAGTACAACTGGAACAAGGGGGACCAACTCAAAAATTTCAACAAGAAACTGTAGATGGCTGACATAGGCTGAGAATTTCCTTAAACACATAGTGGCACGACACAAAATTGACTTGGAAACATGACTAATGAGAACCACGTGATATCGTTCAACAATGCAAGAGGAATTGGAGCACACTCTTTATGATTGGAAGAGTAACCATTTGGATAAGTAGACAAAAACATATGTATGATACAACTCCTAGGAAAGCTAAAACACAACTCTAAGATAATAATGTAGACAGGTGCCATGCTCAAGGGAAATGCGACTAACACTGCCATTTTGATTATTAACAAAAATAAATGTTTCCTTCCCATTTTCTCTTTTTAGTCTCCTTCATGGTTTAATGAGCATGAAAGAGAAGACAAGTATGCTCAATAGGTTCTTTTTTCGTAAATTTAGTCTCCCAAGCCTGAAAGAGAGATAAGATAATAAAAGGGAGAACCTTCTAGCCATAAAGGATTATAGTATTCTTTTTTCGTAACTAGTCTACTCAGTCCAGAAAAGGGTTAAATATATATTGAATAGACATCCCTTCAAGTAATTAACAAGCGTGAAGGAGACAAGTTCACTCGGAAGTATTTTCTAAGTTAAGGAGTATGAAAAGATCTTAAAGGAAACTCCTCCTGGAGGAACAAGTGGTATAAAGGGTAGAAACTAGTTCCGGTCATGATGGAACTGTTGAAAACATATATGAAGAGGAAAAGAGGCTTGGCTAATTAGACCAATCAGCAGAGTGGGTCCTCCAAGAAAGTGTAAAACACCAAGTAAAAGTGAATGGTGGGCCAAGAAAATGATGACGATGGAATTAAGGAACCAAGTCTCATTGTGCAAAAATAGGATGATAAAAATTGGCAATCATAAGGGACAAAAGTGGTGGAATCTTCCTGGAGTTTGACTAGAAAGTGACGAAGAAGAGGACATGAGGCTCAAATTCTAGGTCATGGTGTGTTAGGAGGGATTTTGAAAGGAGAATAAATGAGACACTGCATGGACACCAAGATGAAAAAATGGTGCTACCTCGAGTATCCATGATCAGGTAAGTTCTACCGCCAAGATACAATATTCATAAAAAAAGAAGAGTCGCTAATGTTGCAACTTGATGGGTTTGGACCTAAGGAAAATGTGTTGGACAATTGGCATTTTCTAATAGTCAATAATATCATTGGCATTGATGACAACCATATTATCATTGATGATTGGTGGAAACATTATCATTGATGATTGGTGGAAACAAATGTGTTGGCATTGATGTTAACAAGTTTAGCACTGATGTCCACTAGGCTATTTGTGATGGAAATTGAACTAGCATTGATCTGTTTGGTGTGTCAAGCTCAGGGGGAGTCCCATGGATGTTGCAGTCTCTTGTAGAGCATAATCATAGTAGCAAGCTTATTATAGAAATCATAATATGATGACTATGATGGTTAGGAGTCCTATATTTTGGAGGATATTTTACCCCATGTGTTTAGCTCAAATACTCCCAGATATGGCATAGTTTGATTGCACTCAAAAAGATATTTTCAACGTTATGTGGAAGTCTCGAAATGTCCTCGTGGATCGAAAGTTATTGATAGTCAAATCTAGGATCTCTAAAGTCATAGTAGCAGTGCCTAGAAGTGCGAAATCCTCAAATGTTAATAATAATGGGAGGTCACTAACAAAGCACTGGGTCAAAATCCTGGAAGCTCAAAAGCCCAAAATATTGAAACTCTATTGATAAGTGACACAAGGTAGTCTCGAGTCGGGCTAGTGAGAAAAATTCCCGAAAGATCAGAAGCTTGGAATCCTAAAACTTTATTAATAAATAGCACGGGATTGTATGGAGTCGAGCTAATAGGTAAAAACAACAAACAAATCACCGATTGATGGAACTCATAATAGATATTGCCCGGAAGGTTAAAATCCCTGAAGAAATTGTAATTGAGATTCAACCATTGTAGTGGGGCTGACAAAGAGAGAACAGAGTGGTGTAACAAAGTTTGTGGAACCATTTAAAGAGCACAATCTCATGGAGTGGGTTAAGCCTGGAAATTCCATTAACACCTTAAAGGAAGAGGATCAGTTGTTCATAAGAGGGCATTGTCAATGAGGCACACAAGTGGGTCAGGCCAAAAGCATGCAAGCATGTAAGATGTATGAATTCATTTTAAAGAATTTATGGGCATGCAAGCATATGAGCTCCAACTTGGTAGTGGAATATGTATATGAGTAGGGCCCCTGGGAATGTCCGAGTGGTAAATTATTCTGTTTTGGTGACTGAAGATTGTGTTCAAAAGGAAGTCTTCAGGCTATACACACAACACTGTGAGCTTGGGCTCTGGAGTCTCCCATCCCTCCCATAGAAAAACCTCCTTCACTCAAATGGGGAGATGAGAACTAGAAACTATGGTTGAAAAAATGTAGTTTGAAAACTAGATCTGGACTATAAAGCAATATATTAACTTCTTCAAAAAATCATCTAAAGTGAGTACAGAGGATATAAACATGTGGGGGATATTCATATATGCTAGAGGAAACAAATAAATATCTTATGCATGGGTTATTGGACAAGTAATGCATAATGAAATAAAAGAATTGGCATTCATAAAAGGAATCACAAAAATAATAGCATATTGAACCTATTTGGAAATAATAGTCATGGGAAGTTGCACTCTCATCACTAAGAATTTAAATAAAAAAAGAAGTATCTCATTTCCAAAGATACATAATCCACAAAATAATCCAAAATACTAATCCATAAACTCAAAAAGGCCTTCTTCCTCTAATTTCTTCAGACCATCAAACCGGAAGTGGATTATATAGAAAAAAATGAGTTCAACTTAAGGAAGGGAAGTTATTCTTTATAGAAATGGACACAAATCACACCACCACCCATTTTTTACCTTGACAAAATTCCTCTCACTAAGAATCTATAATAATAACTTTCTAAATAAACAAATTGATAGAGGTTGGGGGAATTTTGTACCATCCTATGTCAAATCAACTAGATATGGATTAGTGGGTAATTAAATCCCATTGACAACCCCTCATTCCCAAAATGTATATTTTAACCCTATGTAGTCAACTGTTGCAAATTGATTCTTAATAAAATAGAAAATATGCAATGACACACACACACACACACATTAACATACAGATTTTACCCTAAAAACCCAAACTGGGAAAACTAGAAAGATTGTTTTTATTATATTCATATTTATAGTATTACAATAAAATATGTAAATCCTATGTCATCCAAAAACTACAAATCCATTTACCTTGGATCAAAATATATCCATAGTTCCTTAACTAGAATTACAAAACCATGGGATAAACCACCATGTGCCACAAAATTGTTAAAAGTGAAATTGTGTGCTAAAAACCACTAAAAAATTGCAGGGGCACTTCTCTTTAACCCCTGTGTAAGGTGACTTCCACCCCCTTAGGAACCCCTTAAGAAAGCTGGTCTTTTCCCTCCACCATGCTTAGTTCAATGTACAACGTGTAGAGGTAGTCATGCTAGGAATATTAAATATACCCACCATTCTCCCACTTGTTCTTTTCTTTGCATACATGCGGTTGTAGGAGTACATGATCAATAATATAGGGAAATAATGCACATTGTTTCTCTACACCAAGAAAACTTCTAAATGCTTACAAATTTCTTTTAATGAATCTCTGACATTCTTCAAATTGTCCAACTTTACGAGTAATACCTTCATGTTTTCAATCATATCTCTCACAAAGTGATATTGAACATCAATATGTGTTTCCTTCGTGTGATCATCCAAGAAATGATCAGCTAGCCATTTCCTACTATATTGATCAAAATACACCATGATGGATGATTTTTTACACATTAAAACTCACTTTCACCTTAGGAAATAACTTAGTGAACAACTTTCCTAAATTATTCTTCATTAAAATCCAAAAACCCCAAGAGAATAATTAAATAAATCAATATTTATTTATTACTCTCTCAAAATAATTGTTTAATGATTATTTCTAACCTTTTTTACTTAACCACTTAGGAATAATTAAATAAATCTTTATTTATTTATCATTCCATATTTATCCCCTATTTCTCTCATGAAATAATTATTTAATCGTTATTTAATCATTATTTATAAACCACTTTGACTTTATCCCCATCGAGTAATTAATAAATCATTTTTTATTTATTAATTACTTTATCCATTTTCTAGATAAAGATATTTAATCATTTTAAATTATCTTTTCCTCTCTAAAATATAATAAAATATTCCTAATGACTAGATCTTCATTTGGTTTAACATTTTTTTATTATTTTTCTAAATCTAGATCTATCCTAATATTTTGTTATAAATGGAGGGGTTTTCTCCTCATTCTACACATGACCACACTCATCGTTCTCATTATCGTCTTATGAGATTTGAGCTCCCATTTTCGAGTTAAAGCCGACATTAGCACCATTTTCCCATTACATCCATTAGGAAAGAGAGAGTTGAAGTTGAAGCACATGGTATCAAAGGACCCATCCCACAAAGGGGGATTTGTAGACCCAAGTCTACATATTCTCCTCACTAGGTGTACACATTCTATTTCAGTTTAATAAAATCAAATTTCTTCTATTTCCATTGGGTTTTTGGTATACCATTTGATGCTATATGTTCCTTTGTGTTTGCATGCCATCTTTGTAGGTTTTCTAACTAATGTTTTGCAGATCTGAAGCAGATTAGCAACCACTTTTATTTGTTGTTATCATTATTCGTCACCAGTAGCAACAAAAGGGTTTTTTACTCACTTGCTCTAAAATACCTTCCTAACACTTAAAATGATAATATGGGTTCTACACCAAGAATATTTCACTCTGACTATCCCGATATATCCTTATAACTTGTTATACAACCCAATACTAGACCATAATCTTTGTAACCATATTGCTTCCTTGCTTGCATGAGTGATTGTCATGTATTCAACTTCTATAGTTGATTGTGCCACTATAAATTGTCTCTTTCTCCTCCAAATAGGTTAAACAAATACCCACTTGTAGATATTTTGTGATCCATATCTCTATCCCAACTTGCATCAAAGAAGCCACATATATCCAACACTCTATCCAATCCTAGTCTACCTTGGTAGTACAATCCATAACCATCAAGGCCACACAAATACTTAAAAGCCCTCTTTACTACTATTCATTGCTCCTTCCCTAGTCTTGACATATGTGTGCTCAATGCTCCCACTACATTTGCAATGCCCAGTCTAATACAAAGTATTTCACATGTGAAACTTCCAATTGCATTGGCATATGGAATATGGGATATGTCCTCATCCTCTTGTTGTCTCATGGGACATTGGTTAGCAAATAACTTTACACCTAGAGGAATAGGGACATTTACCAATTCACATTCCTACATATTAAACCTATGCAATATTGTCTCAACATACTTCCTTTGATTTAACCAAAGTTTCCTATTTGCTTGATCTCTTTTAATTTCCATACCCAAAATGAAATTTGCAACATAAATATTCTTTATGTCAAATTTAGAGGACAAATGAGTTTTCACTTCCTGAATGATTTCCATGTCATTTTCAATTAGTAACATATCATCCACATATAAGAACAAATAAATAATATGTTCATAAACTAATTTGAAATACATATAGTGATCCTCTTTGCTCCTTTTGAAGCCAAGTCCCAATATGTAAGTATGAATTTTCGATTCCATGTCCTTGGTGATTGCTTTAATCCATATAAATACCTTTTCAGGCATCATACCATCTCTTTGTTTTCCATTATTACAAATCCTTATAGTTACTTCATGTAAATTTATTCTCAATATCCTCATGTATGAATGAACACGTCTTCATTTCCACCTAATCTACTTCATAATCAAAAGAAACAACAACATATAAAAGAAATCTAATAGAATTTAACTTGGCAATTGGAGAAAAGATCTCATCAGAGTCAATTTCCTCTATTTGGGAATAACCTTTTACTACTAACTAAACTTTATATTTATCCACTCCAACTTTTGCACTGAACTTCTTCTTAAATGCCCACTTGCCACCAATGGGATTTCTTCCAATCAAAAGATCCAATAGATCTAAGGCTTCCATTTCTTCAACCATGCCCTTTTTCCAATGTTTTTCATCTTCTAAATCCATTAGCTACCTAAAAATTCTAGGATCATCATATGTAATTAAAAAAAAAAAAAAACTAAAGTAAAATCAAGTTGAGTATGTGGTTATTCTTCTTATGGTTCATGTTCTTCTATAAAATCTGATTCATCATCCTTCCACTAAAAATCTATCTTCTTCAATTCTTTCTCCCTTGGTAAGAATTCTTGTTTTACAACATCTTTAATTTCTCTAAATACCACATCTTAACTATACACAACCTTCTTAGTTTCTAGGCTCCAAATCTTGTAAATGTTTAGGCCATCTTTGTATCCAATAAAGATACACTTTTCAACTTTCTTATCTAGCTTACTCCTATTCTCCTTTTGAATGTGTGCATGAGCATCACATCAAAATAGGGAAATTTATTTAAGAGACAGCTTCTTACTAGTCCATACCTCATCTAGAGTCTTGTTGTTTAACACTAATGAGGATGATATATTTTTCAAGTAACATGTAGTGTCCATGGCCTCTATCTAAACTTCTTGTCATAACCCAACACAACTAAGCATGCTCCTTGCTTTCTCAATCAACATCCTATTCATCCTTTCTACAACTCCATTATGATGAGATATGTATGTAGTAGTAATCTACCTTGTTGTACCACTCTTCTTATGGAATTATTCAAATTCATTCACATAGAATTTTCCACCATATTGGTCCCTAACACCTTAATTTTCTCCTCTATCTAGCATTCCACAATATCCTTAAACTCTTTGAATTTGTTAATGCTTTCATATTTCTTCCTGAGGAAATAAATCCATGTATTCCTTTAGATGTCATCTATAAATGAGACATAATGCACAAATTTACTCAATGATGGAATTGACACAAGTCCAAACACATCACGTTTCTTCAACTATAATATTCCCTTTTCCCTCATAGCACTAGTGGAGAATCTTGCCCAATTCTTCTTTTAATATACATAATGTTCATAGAAATAAAAATCTAGAGATAAATTAGACATATCTTCTATCATACCATTATTGAGTAGTACTCAAAGGCTCTTCTCTCTTAGATCTCATAGTCTTTGATGCCACAACATAATCTTTTCTCCAAAGATTATATGAGTTTTTACTTGTTCATCTCCACTCTCAAGAACAACGAAACTATTGCACCCATAAAAAACAATGTTTCCAAGTAGCTCATATATAGTTCTAATTTACACTACCCTCAACCATGCCATTTTTCCTTGAACCATTCTACATGTATCATTTTAAAACATGATTTCCATACCTCCATCACTCATCTTATTTATAAAAATCAAATTTGTATCCAATCCTAATATGTGCAAAATAGCGAAGAGTGTTCTAATCGATGCAACGCTGGCCTGCAAAACCAGGATCTTTTAAAATCTCTCTCGTGGAAACTTGATTAGTTCACAATGATCATAAGACTATTAAATCTCATATGAAAGCTTTCAAACCATCACCGTAGAATTCAAACCATCCAACATTTGAATCACTATGTGATGTGAGCAAACAGAGCATTCAGCGAATTCCAATCCATATTAAAGCCAGCATATTATCCCTGATAAATGTTAAAAGCTCTGAAAATTCTAGACAATACATATGCACACAAATCACTGAAATAATTAATTAAGAAATAAATTATTTACAAGAGAAATCATGGCCTATTCATGGCCTCTTATTCTTCATACTCACTCATTCTCTCTCACTCTATTCTCAATGCCTTTGAGGATACATAATTTATAAAACTTAGCATGATCTAGAATCACTTAACTAAAAGCTCTAAGACTCTACATGCAATGCATACATATGGCAAAAAGCATCTTGAGGCTTTATTCCATCTTTTTCCCTGTTCTAAAATAGAAAATCTTCCTTATCCCTTAATGATCCACATCCATTGCTTTTATGCCTAAAATCTCTCCTAGTTTTATTTATTTATTTTGAGAATATCTAATTAATCTCACTTAAAAGCCTAAATATTAAACTGACTTGGAATTTAGGAAACTAATTCCACAAATGCATGACCCCCTATGTCTATTATTTACAATAATTTCCCTTTGGGCTGAATGCTCCCGCATCAGACTCCCAAGGCAGAAAAATTCATGATCTCCTGATCATGTGTTCAGATCTATGTTTGCCTAGATCCCATATCTTGTGTTGCAACTTTCCATTTGTCGTTGCTTATATCTATTGTTCTTCTCCAAGTCTCCACACTTTATGTTTCTTTGCTCCACTAGCTGCACTCTCGCAATCTTCTGCTATCTTCCTTTTGCTGCTTCTCCTTTGTTTCACTGCTACTGGTCTTTTCCGGGATTCCTTCATCATCATTTGCCTCACCAGTACAATTTCTTTGTCTAACAGATTTTCCCAGCATCTTTAATAAAACCTGTACTCACAAAACAATTGTTAGAATAAAAAACATAAGGCATCACTTCCCGCATAGATTTTGTTGCTGCTAGTGTTGTCTCAGCTGCCACCATAAATGTCGCCCCACATGTTGCTCTAGCTGTCATTATGGATGTTGCTACCTCCCAAACTTCCTGTCCCTCTGCAACATTCCTTTGCTTGTCACTTGCAATTTCATCTGCAACTTCATTTGCAACTTCATCGGCAACTTTTTCCTCTGGTTCAAATGTCTCCAGCAAATATTTCAGCACATAAGTCCTCCGTCTCTCCAACTCTCTTCTCTGGAGATCTAGTTTTCTATACAATTCAACAACTTCATTAGGAGTAGAACTTGGAAACTTCACATAATTTTCTATACCTTCAACAACTTTTGACCAATCATCAGCTGATCCAACATTCTGATTAGACTCCTTCGTCTTCATTTTTTCATCATCTATCTTAACAGCCTTTAGATTCAACTCTTCTTGGACAAATTTTAAAGCTTGTTCATCTCCCTGTTCTGTACTTGCAAACATGCACAACTCATTAGTTTTTAAATCACAAGACTTTTTAGTCTTGACTGCTTCCTCCATTATTTCACCAATGGAAACCTCCTCTTCCAACTCATCTGTTCTGATTTCTTCCCGTCTCAACTGTCCATCCATCATTTTCTCAAGCTTCCTCAACTCCCCTGTTAACTGCATGCTTATCTGTAAATCTCTTTTCTGCTGTAGCCTCTGCCATTTCACTCTCTTCCTCATCAGTAAACCATGTCTCTGGTCTTTCACATTTTCCCGTAACAACTCCATCAATAGCTCAAGATGAACTGCTATCTCAGCTTTCTCTTCCTCATACTCTTCCTGAGTCAACTGTTGTCTTATGCCATTCGCCTTGGCATATTTCTCCTTCTTTCTTCTGTGGCCTCTTTTTGAACCTATGCTCTCTCCTTTATGACTTTTAGTAGTCATCTCCTTCGCCATAAGCTCCTCACCTATGAGTTGCATGAAACCTCTACCACAACAACCTCTCTTGTTGCCACTTACCTCACCAATCCTTGCCTCCGGATCTGGTCTTTTGGTAATCATTGGTCCTCTGTTGGAACCTTTCGAGCATCCTCTACTTCTCCCGTAGACTTCTCCCATCTGCAACTTTATTCAATCTCTATTGAATCTTTAGGTTCTGCCACATTCACTTAGAATCCCTTGCTGGACTCCTTTATCACTGCACTCTAGCTGCAATATTCATCAGTTCCAAAATCTAACATTCATTCATCACATGCAATTAACTTGACTTAAAAAAAACTGGAACCTTCAAACAGAACTATTCTAGCTCTGATACCACCTGATGCAAGGCTGGCCTGCAAAACCAGGATCTTTTAAAATCTCTCTCGTGGAAACTTGATTAGTTCATAATGTTCATAAGACTATTAAATCTCATATGAAAGCTTTCAAACCATCACCGTAGAATTCAAACCATCCAACAGCTGAATCGCTATGTGATGTGAGCAAACAGAGCATTCAACGAATTCCAATCCATATTAAAGCCAGCATATTATCCCTGATAAATGTTAAAAGCTTTGAAAGTTCTAGACAATACATATGCACACAAATCACTGAAATAATTAATTAAGAAATAAATTATTTACAAGAGAAATCATGGCCTATTCATGGCCTCTTATTCTTCATACTCACTCATTCTCTCTCACTCTATTCTCAATGCCTTTGAGACTACTTAACATGATCTAGAATCACTCAACTAAAAGCCCTAAGACTCTACATGCAATGCACACATATGGCAAAAAACATCTTGAGGCTTTATTCCATCTTTTTCCCTGTTCTAAAATAGAAAGGCTTCCTTATCCCTTAATGATCCACATCCATTGCTTTTATGCCTAAAAGCTCTCCTAGTTTTATTTATTTATTTTGAGAATATCTAATTAATTACACTTAAAAGCCTAAATATTAAACTGACTTGGAATTTAGGAAACTAATTCCATAAATGCATGACCCCCTATGTCCATTATTTACAATAATTTCCCTTTGGGCTGAATGCTCCCGCATCATAATCCTTCCACCCATGAGCTTCAACTTGAATATTTATCATCCTTTGATTCTGGTGTAAAGTCATCTCCTAGGAAAACATCTCTACTTTTATATCTTTCATACTTGCAAAAACCACTATGTATGAGAATTCATATCAAATGATGCAGCTGAGTTGACCAAGCATTCCTCATTATATGCATGTGTACTTAAGAAGTCAAGTACATATCCCCTCCTTCATATAAGGAGGTTTTTCTTAGCAATTTTGGATCTACAGTCTTTCTTGTATTGCCCTTCTTTGTAAAACCTCCAACATACCTTTACAATATTTCTTGGAGATTTAGATATTCCTCTAAATTTAGATCTCCCACTATAGAACTTATTCTTATTTATATTAGGGGATCATTCTCTTTAGGGAAAATTTTAAGGATGAAAATTCATATTAAAGTTTAGAAATATTGGCGAATCTTACTAGTCCTTAATATGAAAATTGTAAAATGCTTCGACTTTTTTTGTAAAAATAATCAAATTTATAATGATTTTTATCAGATCTATAAATATTTTACAATTTCTAATGTAAAATCATTTTATACTATAAAATTTAGGTGAATCATTTCTATAAAAAATGGAGCTAGCAAATCTATTTTTTGGGAAAAACATGGAAAATTAGCCCACCTATGAATATTAGCCCCTAAAATTCTCCCTAATTCTATTACAAACAAGGCATATGTATTCTAATTTTCCATGATTTTCCATCTCATATTGTCTGATAACAATGATGAGACTATTTCATCAAAACTTAAATTAGTTGTGTTTTTACCTATGGTAACAATCGAACTATCCCACGAGTTTGGTAAAGAACAACAAAAATTGATACACTCATCTTCATTTGAAATCCTAATGTCAACAGATAATATCTAACTTACAACAATATTGAAGGTGTTTAGATTCTCTATCACTGAATTTCCATCCTTCATCCTTAGGTTATGTAGTTTTTTCCATAGAAACAATTTGTTCACCAATGAATTAGATTAATACAAATCCCCTAACTTATTCCACAAAGCCTTTGTTGTAGCTTCTCCTAAAACACTCAATGATATTTAATTTGAGAGAAACAACTATATTGTTCTCTTTTCCTTTCGATCCGACTTGGTCTAGTCTTTTATTGACATCCTTGGTGATTTAATACCTAGATCCACAACAATCCACTACCCTTTGTCCACTAAACTATATTTCATTTTGAACTTCCACAACTCAAAACTCTACCCATTTAATTTTTTGATCTATATCTTTGAATTGATCATCATTTCCTTTCACCACAAGAATGAATTCAACATATCTCCCACTATAGCAAGGTCTACCATGGGCCCAAGCCAAACCCCTTTGCCACAAAGGCATCCTCTTGAAGCCAAAATTGCTCTAGTACCAAATCTAGGTTTCATCCCTGCACAACTAATTGTTGCAAACATATTCTTAATAAAATAGAAGATATATAATGAAAAACACACATTAAAACATATATTTTACTTTGGAAACCCAAACCGGGAAAACCAAAAATATTTTCTAGTATTTTCATCTTTACAATATCACAACACAATATGTATTACTGGTGGCATCTAAAATTTTTCAATCCATTTACCTTGGATTAGGATACAATCATGGTTCCTTAACCAAAACTACAAAACCATGGGCTAAATCACCATGTGCCACAAAACCACTAAAAAATAAAGCATGTGCTAAAACTATCAACAACGGACACAAAAAATACCAAAAGTTTTTTGACGTGCATTCCCCCAAAACCCATGCAAGGTGGCATCCACCACCTATGAACCCCTTAAGAGGGGGGTTGTCATCCCTAGTGTGTCTGATGCAATGTATAATGCAAAGAGGCATTCATGCAAAGAATATAACATGCACCCAACACAAACTGCACCCTTCATCATTCATAGTCTTCGCATACATAAAGCATCGAGAAGCTTCACGAAAGGTTTAATGTTGTGTATTGTCCAATTTATGCTTCATTGTAATGGTGACCTTTGATATGCTCTATCTATTGGGAAGAGTATGTTTCCCTGGTCTATCTTAGATTAGAATTTTATTTTCAAATGCGTAGGTCATCCCCTTGGGTGTTTCAAGTCCATAAAGGTGTGCCAAATTTTATGTTGTTACTTGGAGTTGGATTTAAAGGAGTTACAAAAAGGCATAAAATGGTGCAATATGATCTAGATGAAAGCTCAATTTGTGGCCACACACTTCACACTATTTCTCCACAAATTTAAAGATCACTTACACCTAATGACTTGTGAAAGGAAACATGAAAAGGACAATAACTTTCAAGATATCCATACACAACTTTGTTCTTTTTTGAAAGAAAATGAACAACAAACCATGACCAACCTAAACAATTCAAGGGCACATATTATGGAGATCAAATCTTCCATGGAATGTCATGGATGGCATCCTAGCTAGCATGTCTAGATTTGTGAATTGTCCTCTTCAAGAGTTATTTATGCTTCCTTTGTGCACAGTGTATTGCTCCCATAACCCTAGCAATCAACTACTCCTAGATGTAAAAGAAATTAGTATATGGTGCCTTTCATGGTGCTTTAATATCTTTTAGTTTAGATTTTTAATGTGTTTTTTGTCTCTTGGTTTAAATTTTTTTAATATATTTCCCATATAATACTATTAGATTAATATATATTATTATACTACAAAAATTTAAATAAAAATATTGTATATACTCTAATGTCACACTTTTTTTTTAATATTAGTATTGTATATACTTAAAGTAGTTGTGTTTCTACCTGTGGCAACAACCAAACTATCCCAGAAGTTTGGTAAAGAACAACAAAAAATGATACACTCATCTTCATTTGAATCTTAATATTAACAAATAATATCTGACTTACAACAATATTGAATGTGTTTAGATTCTCTATCAATGAATTGCCATTCTTCATCCTTAGGTTATTTAGCTTTTTCCATAGAAACAATTTGTTCACCAAGGAATTATATTAATACAAATCCCCTAACTTATTCCACAACGCCTTTGTTTTAGCTTTTCCTAAAACACTCAGTGACACTGAATTTGAGAGAAACAACTATATTTTGCTCTTTTCCTTTCGATCCAACTTGTTCTAGTCTTTTATTGACATCCCTATTGGTTTAATACCTAGTTCCACAAAAATCCACTGACCTTTGTCCACTAAAATATCTTTCATTTTGAACTTCCACAACTCAAAATTCTACCCATAATTTTTTATTTATTTATATATTTGAATTGATCATCATTTCCTTTCACCACATGAGTCAATTCAACATATCTCCCATTGTAACAAGGTCTACTGTGGGCCTAAGCCAAACCCCTTTGCCACAAAGGCATCCTCTTGAAGCCAAAACTGCTCTAGCACCAAATGTAGGTTTATCCCTGTACAACTAATTGTTGCAAACATATTCTTAATAAAATAGAAAAGATATAATGACACACACACATTAACACATATATTTTACTGTGGAAACCCAAACTAGGAAAACCAAAAATATTTTTTAGTATATTCATCTTTAGAATATTACAACAAAATATGTATTACTGGCGACATCTAAAAATTGTCAATCCATTTACCCTGGATTAGGATACAATCATGGTTCCTTAACCAAAACTACAAAACCAGGGGCTAAATCACCATGTGCCACACAACTACAAAAAAAAAAATCATGTGCTAAAAACTATCAGTAACGGACACAAAAACTACCAAAAGTTTTTTTGAGGGGCATTGCCCCCAAAACCCATGCAATCGGGCATCCACCACCTATAAACCCCTTGAATGGGGGGTTGTCATCCCTAGTGTGCCTAATGCAATGTACAATGCATTGAGGAAGTCATGCAAAGAATATAACATGTACCCAACACAAACTGCACCCTTCATTATTCATAGTCCTCACATACATAAAGCATCGAGATTATTCACAATAGATTTAGTGTTGTGTAGTGTCCAATGCATGCTTCATTGTAATGGTGACCTTTGATATGCTCTATCTATTGAGAAGAGTATGATCCCCTAGTCTATCTTAGATTAGGATTTTATTTTCAAATAGGTAGGTCATCCCCTTGGGTGTTTCTTGTCCCTACAGGCGTACCAAATTTTTTGTTGTTACCTATAGTTGGATTTAAAGGAGTTACAAAAAGGCCTAAAATTGTGCAAAATGGTCTAGATGAAAGCTCACTTTGAGGCCACACACTTTGTACTATTTCCCCATAACTTTAAAGATCACTTACACCCAATGACTTGTGAAAAGAAGCATGAAAAGAAGCATGAAAAGGACAATAGCTTTGAGGAGATCCATACACAACTTTGGTCATTTGAAAGAAAAGGAACAACAAACCATGACCACCCTAAACAACTCAAGGGCACATATTATGGAGATCAAATCTTCCATGTAATGTCATGGATGGCATCCTAGCTCACATGTCTAACTTTATAAATTGTCTTCTTCAAGAGTTATTTATGCTTCCTTTGTACACGTTATATTGCTCACATAATTCTAGCAATCAACTCTTCCTAGACGTAAAAGAAATTAGTATTTGGTGTCTTTCATGGTGTCTTAATCTCTTTGAGTTTAGATTTTTAATGTTTGTTTGTCTCTTAGTTTAAATTTTTAATATTTTTCCAATATAATATTATAGATTAATATATATTATTATACTACAAAACCTTTAAATAAAAATATATATATACTGTAATATCACACTTTTTTTTTATATTAATAATTTTTTAATATATAATAATTTTAAATCTTTCCTTAAAACTTGAAAAAACTATAATATTTTTACATTTATTAAAATCCACAACACTTTCAATCAAAAAAATATAAAAGTAACTGTATTTAGTGATTTCGCAATCATATAACAACATTTTGGCATAATTATTCATTGTCATATTTATTTTTGTGGTACTACTTACTTACACCAGTCTAACTTGGTAGGTTTGCTCTTTACATTTTGAAGTAATTTTCACTATCTTTTCGATGAGAGAGCAAACCTTTTAGACACGTGGATTTCCATTTTAGCCCTGACACTCACCTGAAACGTCTCTTCGCTATCTTTTCTATTTTTTCAATATACGCACAGTCAATCCATATCATTTTATAGAATGTTATGACGGAGCAAAATGTTTTAGATAAAGGGTTTCCATTTTAAACATGACACTAACTTGAAACATACCTGTGAAATCTTTAAAAATATATTAATATTTCCTGCTTACCATGAAACAATTCATAAATACATCCGAAAATATAGAAATTCAAAAAAAAGTTTGAAACCATACAGAATCATCTATTTACGATCCCTATGGGTAGGTAATTATTAAATTTCTAGAATTAGGATAATTTACTGCTTCTATCGGCTGTAGTTTATTTATTAATAAGTTTGGAAGTTTTTTCTGGTTTATTTTTTGTTTAATATGTCTAGCAAGAATTTGTTGGAATCACAAATTTGAGTGATGAACTCTCTACAATTAAAGTGATTCTGAGGGATTTTAAGAGCGTTGAATTCATATATGTGTTTAGAAACCCAATTTAAACAACACAAATCAAAATTTCACCAAAACCTTTAAAAAATTAGATACTTCAATTTGTTATATATATATATATATAAGTCAATTGAGAGGAAAAAGAAGAATGCAGAATCCAAATAGAATTTGACTGACAAAGGGATTAGTTCGATTTTGCTTTTGTCTATACGATTTTGAAGTGACATTGTCTAACAAGGTCAGTGTTTCATTTGAAGTGTGAATTTCTCACGGATATCCAACGATTTTTTCTCAATAAATCTAATTGTGGGAGTGTTTAAATAATTTTTGGATCACAGAAATAGATTCAACACCATCAATAAACCTAGGGGCACCCAAAATCCTTAAGCTTGACATCTATAACTCATATTTTCAAAATTGTCTACTAGATTTTCTCAAAATCATACCGAAATTTCTATTATTTTCTGGGCAAAAACAAACTCAATAAACCTTGGGGCACTCAAAATCCTTAAGCTTGACATCTATAACTCATATTTTCAAAATTTTCTGCCAAATTTTCTCAAAACATACCGAAATTTCTATTATTTTCTGGCCAAAAACAAACTCGTTTAGACTACCAGTTTTGAGCTATTATGAATCTAAAGCAAAAGCACATGACCTGTTTAGACTAAGATTTTTGGGATATTCTGAATCTAAATAGAATTTCATCAATAAAAGAGATTGATTTGATTTTGTTGCTTTTGTACATTGGATTTCATAATATTTTTGAAATGTGCAATCAAATTCAAATCCCTATGGTTAGGATTACTTGGAAAATATAATTCCTACTTGTGTTTGGTGTGTTCATCAATTCTAGAATGAATTTTTTCCTATTAGTTAAGAGTTTGTTGAGGTTTAGTTGGTTGAGAGATTCTCTCCAACTAGTTAGCTTCCTAGATTGGTGTGTGGATGAGATATTCACTCAACCAAGAGATTGTATGTCCAAGATAGATTAACTATCCGAGGACATAGTTTCCAGTATTTATATTGATTTATTATTTTGTTGTGAATATAATTTTGTGTGCCTTATGTAAGTTTATTTTGGTATCAGTGCTACCAAAATAATGAATAGAGGCGTGTTGCAATTCAAACATGGTGTTTTGTTGCAGCAAAATTTATGGAAGGGTGTGAAGTAATGGCTATAGCTTGAAGCCTAAAGCCACCAATGATTGAGTGATCTTCTTTTTTTTTGTCACTACTGTGAGTGCTGGAGGATGTGCCAGCGGATGAGGAGCGTTGTCCATTTTTTTTCATGGAGCATGTTGAAGAAAGTTATAGATCGGTGGGAGGTCTAAGTTGATAGCTCCATAGAGCCGAGTCTCTGTGACATTGTCTCAATGGCTTTTGTGCCCTAGGTGAAACCCACAAGAGTAGATGCATCGGGCCTGTGATGAACTTTGTTGTGTGTGACCTGTAGAGCATATTCACTATGGAGAGAAGCTCCATTGAAGGAAGTTCAAGCATTGTGTGCAGCATTGAACTTTGAGAAATCTGAGGGAGGTGTGTTTAGCTAGTTCATGGGTGTCTAGAAAAGGTCGTGGATACACACCAAGTGTGGTCAATTTGACTACCTGAAATCTGGTGTGGTGAGCTTGGAGGATTCATTGATGTTCAAGTTTGGATTCAAACGTTGTTGCATGTGTGCGGAGACAGTGGAGAAAGTCAAGCATCAGTATGAGTGTGGAGTGTTGCTTTGAAAGCCGATTAGAGTTGAATGTTGGAGCCATAAATTGTCTAGAAGGTATATGAATTTGACGTGTGGTCTGTGTTCTTGGAAGGAGTTTGACAAATGCATTTTGAAAGAGCTAATTGCTGGTGACCACTTGACTGTGTTGCAGAGGAGGAGTGTTTAGAGGCCGACGAATTTGGTTTGGTAGCGAATTCAGTGATGGGTCAACAAAAGAGACTGAAACAATATCGAAGAAAACTGAAACATATGAGGAGAAAGCATCAAGAGACAAATGCAATATATTTTTCAGCTGAATTTGGTGAAGATTTTCAGGTTGATGTTGATGGACTTGAAGTTGATCAAGTCAAGGATCAGGATGCAGATTTGGATCAACACAGTGAAGAATTTGATAAAATAGATGAAACCGTAAAAAGGTTAATGTCGAATCTATGCTCTTTCTCAGGTATAAATTATGAAATTTGGGCAAATTAAATGAAAACAATACTATGGGAGGTAGATTTATTGAATTATGGTGAAGATAATTTTCTTAATTCGAACCATGATATAAGTAGAGATGCATCAACATTACATCTTATAACATTTTCTTTAGATGAAAACATCTTGTTCATTATACTACATGCATATGGTGAGATTCAAAATGCAGGTGAGATTCAAAACGCAAAAGCATTATAGGATATTTTAGAAATGAAGTACAATTTGAATGAGGCTGAAGATGATGAAAGTATTATAGTTCTTGAAAATGATGATTGTGTTTTTAGTCTTATAATTGATTGTGAAACTAAAAGTGACAACATTGAAGTTGCAACTTGCAATGATGGATGATGAATGTGTGCCTATAGTTGACATTGAAACATGTGATGGTGAGAAACAACCATTGATGTAGAATTTGAATATTTTTATGAAGAAAGTTTCTCTGATGCAGAGACACATGAAGTCAAATTAGATGAAAATTATGTATGTCATGAAGAGTGGTTCAATCTGATGCATGAAAAACATTCTATTGATGAGTTGTTGTTCGGTGAGAAGAGATGCCTACCTCCATACACAAATCAAATGCAGGGCAACATGTTTACAACAATAGAATTGATTAAAGAGAATGAATACATGAAACAACAAACTATGTTAGCATGGAAAGATGAAGAAAGGAAAGCTCTCTTAAAAGAGCACGATGACAAGAATCAATATGGTTCTCTTTATGAATCTAACATTGTTTTTAAGTGTGCAGGTATTGACAACCAAGAAGAAGCAATAAAACTTGAAGAAATCGCAAAGAAAGAACCCGCAACAATGTTGAATACAAAAAATGTTAGCCCGCAATCAAGATCAAGAAAGATGAGATTAAGAGTTCAAGTGTTCTACCTTTGGCACAGAAATCATAAAGAAAAGAAGAAGCTCCACCACTATCTTATGGTAAAAAAGCTGAAGATGAAACTGCACCAACAAATGAACAAGCATGGACCCTTTAGCAAGAAGGAAAAAATGAAAGCTTAGTTTTCAATTTTTTTTGATATCGTTGTAAGCCTTGCTGAGACTAAGACCAGAAGCCTAATGTTATTCATGTTATGCCTTGATCCATTTTTCCATTAAAGGGAGAACTTGTAATCGAGAAATATAAGGTTCTCTAGATTAATTGTTGGTTGAGATTATAGGTCATATTTAGTTATTAGATCTATTTGCAAAAAATTGTTCTAACTCAACAAATCCATAATTCTATATATGTATGAACATTCTGATTAATTAAATAATAATATATTTTACACCCACTCTTTAAATTAAACTTAACACACATGAGAAATGTTTATTTTCTTCGTATTCTATCTCCCCTAAATTTTAGTGGATTAGAAAATAGGTCCAAAACAATAAATTATGGGTTTTCAAATATTTGGAATCCAAATAAAATTTCATTGATATAAGGGATTGGGATGATTTTCCTCTTATTCATCAAATTTGAAATATTCAAACTAAAAATAAAATGGAATGATTTCTCTCCTATCTAACAAATTTCAAACATTCTTGAAATCCGCAAGATAAACTCAATGAAGCAGTTGGTATCACATATCAGAGAACTTTTCGTAACGGAAGGTGGAAAACGATGGGCAGACTGGACGAAACACAATGTTGTCTCGCTGGGAATTGACTGGAGACCCACACCGCACCAGAGCCTCCCCACATTTTCCATCCCTGAAATCACTCTGCGTTCTTCCATGGGTTGTTAGGCGCGTGAATTGCTTACTTATTTCATATTGTTTTACGACCACTGATTCCGGTGGCGGCCCCACGCAGCACATGAATGTCCACATGGCCGTGTCTGCATTCAAATAAAGTTTGAATTGAATGGAACGTAATATCTTCTCACCTTCTCACACCGAACAAAGCAAATTTGTCAACCCAATGCCCATGTGAGACGTCCTGCATTTGGTATGATTCAGTTTTTCTTCTAACAACTTATCATCTTCTTCAACAACTCACACAGTACATCTCACCAAACAAAAAAGTACAAGTCTGCAGAACGTGCGTTGTCAACCATGAGTAAATGACTTTTTATATTTTGCTTTCACAAAGGAAGCAGAAGTTTCGACTTGAAAGGGCGACCAGCGCCAGGCCCGGGAAAAGAGATGGAACGCACTAAGCGTGATCATGGTCTCTGCGTTATGGATTTGAAAAGAAATTTGAGAGGGAAACCTTGGTTTTGTCAATCTCATGAATACTTTGGTTGACCTTTGAGTTTACGTTTTCCACCGCGCGTAGATTTGGATAGGCTCACAATTTCGTTATGTCGTGCTGTGGAGCCCATCGATACCTGACAATTCGAAGCCCATTTTGAATATCGAGTAAGTTTCAAGGTGCTTTTAAGTTGGAAATTAGACGGAGTATGTTTTAAAATTGTTGTTTTTGTTTGACTAAGAGTTTGTTTTTTTGGATTTATGAAAACAGGTTAAAGGTCCAAGACTTAAAGGCATTTGATAGGAGTGAATGCTTGCCTTTGAGGACCACTATCTAATTATTTTAGGCCACGTGGTTTTCCTTCAATAAGAATGATGAGTCAGCCTACAATAGCAGCGAACAGTTAGAAATAGATATACTCACTGTTGATTTGACAACTGAATTATAATAAATTTTCTCATAAAACAAAAAAAATAAAGAAAAAAATTAATTAAAGAATTTTTTAAAACACTTTTACCTTTGTGTTGGCAATTTTATATGTGTCCTCTTTATTTATTATTATTTTGTAACATTTTAAAATTGTGATGCACATGGTTGAACTTGGATTCATGGCGAACAGAAAGATTATGCTATTGGTACTTTTGATCAATCCATCAATTCCCATAGAAATGCATAAAACCGTAAAATTTCTATGGAAGCATCATTATAATGGTAAGTCACAACATAGAAATGAGTTACCACATTCCTCAAGTGAAAATATAGCAGTCCAACTGCATAAGATGTTTTAATTAAAAGTAAGAATATTTCATTTAATATTAATGTTGGCATGCAATTAGATTAATATTAATGTTTAGATTAAAATTGCTTTATTAATTTTTTTATTAAAAGTTAGATAAGCAAATGCGAAGATGGTGCAGTGGTTCAGAAAAGGAGCACTAGAGATTGCATAATGTGTGAATAAAAATAAGAAAAGAATCATTCAAAGTTTGTTTTACACTTTGTAATTGAGATAATAAGAATGTGGAAGTTTGTTATAATAATAAAAAAAATAGTGTTTACATTTTACATGTAAATTAAAAAATTGAAAATGTTTGTCGTGTGTATATATATATACATAATATATTAATTTTTTTTAAGGTTTGGGTAAATTATATAATGATTTGCATAATTATAAAATGAAATTATTTTATTTAAAGTTTTATTTTTTTGAAATTATATAAAATTTTAAAGTTGGGAATGTTTTTATAAAATTTTTATTAAACATTTTGTAGATAGATTTCAAGAATTTATTTAATTGTAAAAAAATATTTTACATTTTATTTAATTATAATTTTAAAAATTCTCTAATTACAATTTAACATGGTGAGAAATTTAGTTATTTAAAGAATTTAGTTATATAAAGAAAGAGAAACCAAACAAACTTGTAAAGAAAAATTAGAGGAATAATCTCTCTTAATATTTGAACACTAATAAAAAATAAAAATATTACAATAAATGTATACTTCAAATACAACACGTACTTTAATATTGAAGATACCAAATGGAAAGTACTCAATAATATCAAATGGAAAATAAATAATATTATATACATATACATAACATCATACTATTATGACAAGGTTAACTTTCATATTTTCGTTATAATTTGTAGTGTGTCAAGTTAGAGGGGATGTATCTATGTTTGTAACTAACATACAAAGATCCAGTTTGCATGAGGGAGCATTGACATCCCCACCAATAACAAGGTTCAAGCCTTGGTGGTCTTGTAGTCTTCCAAGGACAAAAAAACTCTCATTAAATTAATGATATATGGCATAACATTTATTAGAGAATCTTTCCTAGTAATCAACACCTTGAGAACATAGAGGGTTGATCTCTCTTTGTCCCTAGCAAACTAATTATAAAAACTATAAGTGTGCTCCATAATTTTACTAAGGTCCACTTCCATCGTGTTCTCCCAGAAAATAATCCATAGGTAGATGTTATGAAACATACACGAAAATCAGTTATCAAAGGATTGTTGACAAAACTAGGTAGTGAGGGGATCATTGTGTCTCAATAATTCACTCCATGATGCATCACTCAATTGATTTTTTAGTAAGAAGAGTTGGGGCTTCAAAGCAAGAAGTGGGGGGGGCAAGGTGACAGTAACATGTAACATCCTTGTTTGTCACTTTTCAACTCCATCTAATGATACAGGAAGGGCATGCAAGGCCCCTCCATCTCATCCTCTCTCACACACAGGACAATATAAGTGGCCTCCAAATCCACCCCTTTCATAAAGTTGCTCTCATTTCTTCTTCTATCATTTAGAGCTAAGATAGATTCCCTCCCCACTCCCTACTTAACAATTATATAAGCATATACCATTGCTTGGAAATTTCTTCCATGTGTAGAACCCATTATCGTGAGATACAATAAAAACCCCTCTACCTTGTATCTTCTCTTACTTAAAAAGTTGTTTTCTTAGGTCATCTTGGCCTTTTATTTCTATATTCCATGCACTTGGTTGTTGACCTCATCAAAAGTTAGTGTATGGAATTTCCTATCCACCAATACTCTCGAAGCATAGACCCAGTTTACATGCAACATTGAGGAAAAATTCAAAGAGCTCTATGGTGTGGCCTCTTGAAGTGAAAGTAAATTATAGTGGCTACCTTGTCCTTGGCATCTTGAGTAATGAAAATGGTATTAGCTAGAAGATCATGCACAACACTAGTCCTCAATGCTTGAATGACATGGTATGTTAGTTGAATTATAGGTGGTCCAAAGTTGCATCCACCATCTAAAACAATGGGAGATAAAGGTGCAATTCTCAATTACTTGACTAAAAGATAAAGAAGAAGAATTGGAAGAAGTTGTGAAAGTTATAGAAGAACAAATATTGTGTTTCTCTACCTTTGTCAATTTCCTAACTGAACTCTTGATACCATGGCTATGCCAATCTCTAACACACCCAACAAAATAAACAAAAATCCTAGGCTCAATCATAAAAATGGAATTGTAAAAAGTGAGTATTGTAGGTATTAGTCTTTGTTTAGAATGTATTAAGCTTTTCTCAGTTTTTATGAGTAGGATAGTTTTCTCCACATTATAATAGTAGATTATGCATGTGAATGACTATGTTAAGACTCCTTGGCTCAATAAATGAACTTTTAATGTCCCTTATGAACTATAAAAAGTTCTTTGATATTTTATATTATTAACATAATGGGTTTGGTAATTGTTTTTGGAATTTATATAAATGATTAATTTCATTTTAAAAAATTATCATCATGTTTTGCCAACAAACCTTATACTATGTCACAGTAAAAAAAAAAAAAACCCATCAGAAAATAATTAAAATGATTTATATTTTAAATCAATTTGAAATATTATAAAACAATTAGATTCACACTCACAATGTAGCATTATCATTCTTAAATTTTGAGTAGTTTAGATATCCAAACATGGGTCAAATCATGGAGCTGGGTTATGCTTTTGGGTGAAATGAGGGAGATTTTTGTTGAAAAACGGATGCTCGATTGAGCAATTTTAAGTGCTCGATTGAGTAAACTTTAAGTGCTCGATTAAGTTGTCGAGGTGCTTAAAAATAGCTTGATTAGACGTTTAAACAAAATCTCGGTCGAGTGGTTTTTAACCTGATTTAATGGCTCGATTGAGAGTTATGGCTCGATCAAGTTATATATTTCGATCGAGTATTATTTCTAATTCAAATATCCTAGTTGCGGCCTACGCAAGTCATTTTTCTCAGATCGCAAGGGAAAAGGAATTTGACAAAAGATTCCAAAGATCGAGAGAGATGGAGAAACTCAATCCAGCGAGCCATTAACCCCGCCAATGACCCAGAGGGTCCATCCGAGGTACATTTCCTGTCATTTTTGTCTCTTTTAATTATTTATTTTTTCTGCAAAAAAATAAAATAAATTTGAAAACAAAAACCTAGCATACAAAAAATACAAAAAACAATCATGAAAATCACCATGAAAGCCCCAGAAAACCACCAAGAAAACCCTTGAAAACCACAAAAAAAACCTAAAAAACCACCAAGAAAACCCTTGAAGACCAAAAACAACTCAGAAAATGATCCAAACTTAAACAAGAACGCAACAAATTACAGATATAGACACAAATATGAAGATGCAACAAAAATAATACTTCATTTCATTAATATCAAAATATTAAAAAAAACTTACAAACAGAATGGAAATAAACTAGCTCAAGCGATGGTAACTTATCTTTGAGAAGAGATGTGGCGGCTACATGCCTTTGAATTGTGTTACAATGAGGCTCAAGGGCCTATTTATTATTGAAAAACAAGGGAAAACCCTAAACAACCAAAACCCTAACCCCAGGAGATGTAACGCCAGAGTTTGTGGGCCCCGTTGGGGTTAGTTGGGCAACCAACTTCCCGGGGTCATAACTTGGTCATATTATCTCTGTTTTGTGTGTACGATACCTTGTTGGAAAGGTATCTCCAAGTATTACAAGATTTGATGCAGGCCCCTGCCTAAGGCTATGGGCCTGCTACGAACCTCAAAAGAACACCATTTAGGGGGTCAAAACTACTCTGGAAGTTCACGACTCGAAAAAACTGTTAAAAATAGTAAATGCTGAAATAAACAAAGAAATATATGAAATCGACTAGAGGTCTAGGTGGAATAGGTGGGTGGCCACCAATATCCATCTATATCAATCCTCCCCCCTTATGAAGCAATGGTCCTAATTACGTGCAGAGGCTCCATGAGGTGAGGAAATTTCTGTTGAACTGAGTCCCTGGTGAATCACTTGCCTTAGTGAAGGAGTTGGCCTTCTTTGACAACTCGATATAGCTGGATCCTTCGTTGGCGAGTGTTATTGATCTCCGTGTCCATGAGTTGATCAATTGTGGCATGTTCCATGCAGTCCGGGTTGAGCTCTATAGGTGTGAGTTTTTCTGCAATGTCATATGTGTCCAACAATGGTGGAAAGTATGGTCAATAGTGATCTACATTAAACACTGGGTGCAGACCAAGGAACAATAAGATGTTGAGCTTGGAGTGGGTGAAGCTTGCGGTGGGGTCCAGTGAGGTGCTCCTTTTACAAATGTAGCCAAACTTTGTCTCCCACTTGGAACTTGTGTGGAACTTGATGTTGATCATGGTGTTGCTTGTACTTAGCATTGGCTCTATCCAATACATCATGGACCTATTGGCAGATGTGTTGAATGTGCTCAATGAATTTGTTAGCCCCGTTGGCTTTGGACTAGACGTGAGCCAAATTTTCCTAAGTAGATGCAAATGGTATGTCCATATAATGGGACATAATGGCTAAAATCCCATCCCTACCTAAAAGGGGCTATGGCCTGCTAAGCTATGGAGAGCTCTATTGTAGTAGTGTTGGAAATAGGGAAGGATTTCATCCCATGTGTGTGGGTGCTTTAAGTTGTACATGCACATAATGTGTATGATCATCCTGTTGACGACCTTTATTTGGCCATCATTTTGGGGGTGGAACACTGTGGACTTAGTAAGTTTGGTATCTAGCATCAACCAGAGACTTGACCAAAACACACTTAGGAATCTATTGTCCCAATATGAGATAATGGATTGTGGGATCCTAAAGTGTATCCACACTCACTTAAAGAAGAGCTTAGTAGTGGTGTCTTTTGTGATACTCTTCTTGTAGGCCACCATGATGGCCATCTTAGAGAATCTGTCGATGACCATGAAAACACAATCATTGCTATGCTTAGTAGAAGGAAGGTCCAACATATAATCCATGAAGATAGATTCCCAAGGTCGACTAGGAGTATATAGGCATTGCTTCTTTATGGTTGGTTTGGAAATAGCACAAGTGGTGCAGGATCTAATGTGCTTCCCAACATCCTGACGAAGTTTCGGCCAATAAAAATACTTCTGCAGTACCACCACTATTCTCTCTACTCTGAAATGTCCAACGACTTGACTATAGTGTGCCTCCAAAATAATCTTGGCATGCTCGCTTGAAGGAACACATATGTGTCCTAGTTGGCATAACAATGCATCCTGAAGGTGAAAATTTGGAACTTTCTTCCCTTCTAGGAGTGTCTGGTATATGTTTCCGAATTAAAGATGTGGCCATTCTAAAGTCTCATGCCCATAGGAGTCGAGCTTAGCTATCAACGTCATGACTAGTGGTCGGTTGAGGCAATTTTCAACAACATTGGTGTTTTTCTTCTTATAATTAATGTTAAAATGAAACTGTTGCAGGTAGGTGGACCATTTCTAATGGCGATCATTCTGCAACTTCCCTTTTGTTTGTATGAATTGCAGGGGTCGGTGGTCTATGTGGATGATTGTTTCCTTCCCCAGAATGTAATGCTTCAATTGACGGCAAGCTTGCACAATGGAATACAATTATATTTCGTAAGTGGGATACTTTCATACTATTTCTGAGAGTGTCTCACTGTGGTAAACCATTGGATGCCCCTGTTGAGTAAGAACTGCACCAATAACATAGTTGGAGTTGTATGTCTCAATCTCAAATGGTTGTTGCAGGTCTAGTAATGTAAGCACTGGTGCAAAGTAGAGGCGATGCTTCAACTTGGTGAATGCCTTTTGTTGAGTTTCTAAAAAAAATACTTTTCTTTTGCTCCACCCTTGGTGACTTGACTTAAAGGCCAACTGATATGAGAGAACCCCAACATGAACCTGCGGTAGAAATTGGCAAGACCCAGAAAGCTGCGAAATTCTATTAGAGTGGTTGGGACTGACCAATCCTGAATGAATTGTATCTTGGATGGGTCCACATGCACACCCTGATCATCAATGATGTGCCCCAGATATTGAACTTGGTTCATGCCAAAAGTGCATTTCTCCAAATTGGCACACAACTTTTGTTATCGTAGGGTTTGAAGGACCTGTCAGATATGGTGGAGGTGCTCTTCCCAACTTTGGCTGAAGATAAATATGTCATCTAAATACATCGCCACTAATGCATTAGTGAAGGGTTGCAAGACGTTGTCCATCAATCTCATGAAGGTTGTGGGGCAATTGGTCAACCTCAAAGGCATGACCAACCATTTGAAAAGGCCCTCCTTGGATTTGAAGGCGATATTCCACGCATTAGAGGGTTCTATAGGCACCGGGTGATAACTGACTTCAAGTCAATCTTGTTGAAATATTTGCCCCCCTTGAGCTAGTCTAAAAGGTCATCAATCTATGGGATTGGGTACCTATTCTGAAGAGTGATCTTGTTCAATGCCCGATAGTCAATACGAAGTCTTCAATTCCTATCCTTCTTTTGTACCAATACAATCAGGCTTTCACAGGGTGATGATCTTCACCTGATGTGCCCTTTCTACAACAATTCCTGAATCTGCCTCTTGATCTCATCGTTCTCTAGAACAGAGCGTCAATAGATTAGTCAATTGGGTAGTAGAACGGCCAACGTTAGATCAATGGAGTTCTTGACCTGACAGTGCATAGGTACCCCTATAGGTGACATGAAAATGTCCCTATACTCCTCTATGACCTTGTCCATCTACTACTGTTGTAGAGGAGCCTTGTTTGGAAGCTGTGGCCATCGCCTTCTTCTTTCCTTGAGGGCGAATCATAAGGAAAACAAATTTACTATTTTGGGAAATGATCTTACTGCATTGCTTTGTAGTGATCAAAGAGATGGCAGCATGTGGGGCTACCTCCAGTATCCTGTGCAACTTATTTTCCAAAGTAATAATCACAGAGCAAGGTCCAGACTCATATACAACATGTCACTTCCACAGGTATGGTTATCCTAATAATACATCACAAATTTCAAGAGTAGCAATATCACACAATACCTCATCCGTGAAGGGCTTGATGCTATAGGGAAGGCGACACTACTGGATGACACAGAGATCTTGTCCTTAGTGAATCCACACAATGGTGTACGAATATGGATGTGATGTCATCAGTAGGCCTAGCCGCTTCATGAACTATGATAAAATGAGGTTCTTTTGGCTCCTGATGTCAACAATGAACTGCAGCGGAGACCCCTTCACCCACATCTATGAGTGGAAGAGGTGTTCCGCTTCCTCTAGATCTTCAGGTTCATTCTTCTGGATCGTGGTGGTGGCCAATGTGGTAGTAGGCTCTGCGTCAATGATCTGCTTCCATTTTTCATTCCCCTTGTTAGGATTTGACTCAGAGTAAAAAAATGTGTCGGAATTAGAATCCTTTAGCTCAGCCACCAGTGACTGTTTGTCCTGACACTCATGTTGTGAGTGGAGCTCTTACGGAACTCACACCATTTTCCTGTGTCCTTCTTTTTCTTCGTGATGTTTTTCTTTGCTTGCGGCTTTAGTGAGTTGTCCTATGTCACCCTGCGTTGGCTTTTGTATTTTCTCCTTAGTTTGGGGGTTCATTTTCCTTGCTTCAAATTCACAAATCCAAAGTCTCACTTCTTCACTTTAAACTTCTGCTCAATCTTGACACCATATCAATATGTCGTGTCGAGTGAGGAGATGTCTAGGAATTTCATATCGTTATGGATGTACTTGTGTATATGATCTAGGTGGATATTGGTGGCCACCCACCTATCCCACCTAGACCTCGAGTGAGTTTCATTTGTTTCCTTGCTTATTTAAGCATTTACTATTTTTAGCAATTTTTTGGGTTATGAACTTCTGGAGTAGTTTTGACCCCCCTAAACAACATTTTTTTGAGGTTCGTTATAGGCCCATAGCCAAAGGAAAGGGCATGTGGAAAATATTGTATTACTCAAAGAGACCTTTCCAACAAGGTATTGTACGCGCCAAATGGAGATAATATGACCAAGTTATGACTCCAGGAAGTTGGTTGCCAACTAATCGTAATGGGGCCCACAAACTCTTGGCGTTACATCTCCTGGGGTTAGGGTTTTCTCATGTTTTTCAATAATAAATAGGCCCTCGAGCCTCATTGTAACATAGTTCAGAGGCATGTAGCTGCCACATCTCTTCTTACAGATAAGCTACCATCACTCAAGATAGTCTTATTTCGATTCTGTTTGTAAGCATATTTTAGTATTTGTTATTAATGAAAAGAAGTGTTATTTCTGCTGCATATTTATATTTATGGTTATATCTGTAATTTTTTGCGTTCCTATTTAAGTTCAGATCTTGGTATCAGAGTGGTCTGCTCTTTCTCTATTTTTCTTTGCATGTCCGCAACAAGGTCGAGATATAAGGAGTTAGGGCTTGAACTGGTCGAACCTTTGCAAGACTCGCCTCGCAAAACATGACGGCCTCCCATGGCAGAAGAAAAGAAAGATGAGGGGGTAGGAGATCCTTTCAAAATATTGCTAGAATAATCTCTCGAGTGATAGAGGAACGCGATGATGGAAAAATTTTCCCAGATCCTTCAACGGCTACCGATGGGCGACTCATCTACTTCTAACAACTACTCTGGAAATGCCACCACCTTTAAGGTACAAGTTAAATTTGACATTCCCATATTTGAGGGTTAGATAGATGCGGACGTCGTAGATAAATGGTTAAATATGTTAGAAGGATTTTTTTTTGTTCATGATTTTTCTAGCTAGGAAAAGATTACTTTTGCTCTTCTCAAGGCTAGCCCCCACATCAAGGAATAGTGGGAAACCTACTGTGAGAAGAAGGATGAAAGTATGCCCTCACTATTTTCGGAAAAACCCACCTAAGATTCATTCTGGGATGCCATCAAGGAGTAGTACTACTGTGTCAAGAGCTATGACGATAAGTACATAAAGTGCACCACACTGCGACAGGGAAGGGACTAAGATGTGCCAAAGTTTACCAATGTTTTTCATACCCTTCACACGAAGTTGGGTATCAAGGATTCTGAGAAACATTTGGTACTCAAGTACTGCAATTGCCTACACAGGTACATCTAGGATGAGATGGATTCCTAGATATCTCCTTTCTCGACACGATGTACCGATACGCTGTCAAGATTGAGCATAAGATTAAACAGAAAAAGTGAGACTTTGGATCTGCGAATCTAAAGCAAAGGAAAGGTGCCCATAAACTGCAGAGAAAAGGGAAAAGACAAAGAAGGTTGACCCAAGATAACCCGTCAAAACCGTAATCAAAGAAAAACACCATGAAGACAAAGAAGGACACAGAAAAGTGGTGTGAGTTTCATAAGAGCTCCACTCAAAACACAAGTGAGTGTCAGGCCAAGAAATCACTGGTGGCTGAGCTGAAGGCTTTTGAGTCCGCTACGTGCTCCGACTCTGAGTCAGAACTTGCCAATGGGAATGTCAACACGAAGCAGATCATTGACACAGATCTGAGTTCCACTATGGCCAACACCAAGATCTAGAAGATTGGGCCTAAAGATCCAGAAGAAGGGGAGCGCCTATTCCACTCACAGACATGGGTGAAGGGTTCTCTGTTGTAGTTCATTATCGACAATAGGAGCCAAAAGAACCTCATTTAAGTAGAGGTCATGAAGCAGTTCGGCCTGTCGATTACAACACATACATAGTCGTACACCATTGGGTGGCTTCACCAAGGGCAGGACCTCAACGTCAGTCAACCGTACCACCTTGCCTACAACATCAAGCCCTTCATGGATGAGGTAGTGTGTGATGTTGCTCCTTTTGAACTTTGTGATGTATTATTAGGACAAACATACTTATGGAAGCAACATGTTGTATATGAGTCTAGACCTCACTTTGTTATTATTCTTTGGGTACTAAGTTATATACGATAACAACGGTAGCACCACCTACCACCATCTCTTTGATCTCTACTAAGCAACACAATAAAGTCATCTCCCAGACTGGGATTTTTTTTTTTCTTTCTGATTCACTCTCAAAGTAAGGGGAAGGTCATAACCACATCCATGACCCCTAGGAAGGGTTCCCCCAAGCAACAGAAGCAAGTGGATATGGTCGTGGAAGAATACAAGGACATCTTCTCCTCACCCACAAGGGTACCCTTGCATTGTAAGGTCAAGCATTCAATCGATTTGACCCCTGGAGCACCTCTACCCAATGGGCCGATATATCACTGCTCCACTATGGAAAATGAGGATATCAAGTGGAAAATCTAGGAGTTGCTACAAAAAGGGCACATCCAACCAAGCTCCTTGCCTTGTGGGAGCCTGATTATACTTATATAGAAGAACGATGGGACCTGGATGCTCTGCATTGATTATTGGGCACTAAACAAAATCACTGTCAGGAACAAGTATCTAATCACATGGATTGATGACCTACTGGACAAAATCAAGGGGGTCAAGTATTTCAACAAGATCGATCTGAAGTTTGGTTATCACCAGGTTCCAATAGAGCCCACAAATGCATGGAATACCACCTTTAAATCCAAGAAATGCCTTTCTGAATGGTTGATCATGCCCTTCGAGTTGACAAATGACCCTACTACTTTTATGACGCTAATGTATGACAGCTTGCGACCCTTCACCAACTTGTTCATGGTGGTTTATATAGAGGACACCCTCATCTTTAGCAAGAGTTGGGAAGAACACTTGCAACACATTCGATAGGTCCTTCAAACCCTTCGGCAGCAAAAACTATGTGCCAACTTGGAGGAATGCAACTTTGGCATGAGCCAGGTCCAATACTTAGGTTACATCATATATGAGCATGGCATGCATGTGGATTTGACCAAGATCCAAGTCATTTAAGATTGGCCAGCCCCAATTGTTAGGGTCCCACCCTAACCCCCTTATCTATGTAATGGGACCATGTCATAGTCAAGAGTCAATAAAGCCCATATTAATAATTATAAGTGGTTAATCCGCAATTAATAAAGGAACCACAGTTAGTTGCAAATGGGTCATAGTATTAGATAGATGGTATTAGTAATAAGCGGTATTGGCCCGTGGTATTACACGTAGGAGTCATATATAAAGGATAGAAACTCCGTGCGAGGAGCATCGTGTCTTATTTTTGTAATCGAGCTCTGCTCTATTGGAGGTTGCCCCCTCGAAGAGGCAAGTGAACATTACTCTCTGAATAATAAAGTCTTCGCTATTCTGTGTTCTGGATATCTTTTCTTCGTATATTCTGTGTTATCGGTCTCTTTTCTTCGCATATTCTGTATTTGGGTATCATTTGCAGGTTAAGAAGCATAAAATTATAGATCTCTGCACTTTGAAGGTATTATGCTTCTTTAACTTTACAGGTACTCTTTGAAGCGGAGTGATCAAGGAAGGAGCGGCAAAGACCTATCAGAGAGGAGGAGGAACAAGCAAGGAACTAAGCGAAAGATTGAGGTTGGTATTCTTTGATCCTCTCCTATCTACTTCTCGTAAAGGAAAACAAAAGTAACTTTAATCTGTTTGTTTCTAAGATAGCTACCCATCTTAGTGGGACTAGCAGCTCTGCATGGACACTAGATTTCCAGATAACAAAATGGTGACTCCACTGGGCAGCGAATAGCCTGTTTTCTTATCTATATTTGTTTGCTTTATAAACTTACAGACAGAGCCTGAAGTCAAGCTAGCTAGCCTTCGAATTGTATTTGCTATGCAAGTGCAAAGTAGATCAATGTTGCTTCAGTCTATCTCTGGGTTTTGTTTATAAACTGAAAAATTGATTTTCAAACATCCTAATTGCCCTGGTGGTGGCTCAAGTAGCCTCATTAGATCAGCTCCTATGGTTTTCATCTACTGACTATCATTAGCACAACCTAAATCCTTGAACTAAGCTGCAAACTATGACTCAGAACCATGTTGAAGTCTCGTTCCTGGACCATCGCACCTTCTCCTCTTGGGAACCTGGATGCATCGCTCTTTCCCTATGTTACAGGTGCGATGATCAGATAAGACCTCTTATGCTTCCAGATTTGGTCTTTTATTCACTCTCTTCAGCTTTATTAAGGATTTTTGCTATCTGTGATTAGTGTACCTTTGTGGAAACTCCCTACCTTTGCATGATTCAGCCTCCATAGTACAAGGAACTGTAAATGTTTTTTATGTATTGTTCACCATTTCGGTTCTCCTTTACAAAGAGGTAGCGTAATCAAACTGTCGCCTTTTGATTTGGAAGTGTCGCAAGTGTTTTTTTCAGTCAAAGAAAGAATTCTATTATTCTTGATGGTCGATTACACTGTTACTCCTATATTTGATTTGAGTTATTAGTTTTTCAAGTTTTGAAAACAATTTTCGATTCAAAATCGCAAATTTTCATCATTATCTTCCTTTTGTCTTTTGAAGAGAAAATCGTTAGTACTATCGCTTGAAACGATTCAGATTTGTACTTAGCATTCTTTAGCCATTCAGACATTAAGAAAGAAAAAACAAATACATGCACCTGCATTTGCATTTAGTTGATTTTGATTTAGGACAGTGCATCTAGTGTGTGCTCTCTGCTCTATGTTGCAAGAATTCTGCTTCTCTTTCCTTAGTAGCTAGGATTTTCATTGCAGAAAGAAGAATAAACGTTTGTTTATCATCTTAAATTGCATTTTAGGAATTGTATATCTACATCACACGATGAACCTGAAAGGAAAACTTCTTAAGAAAGATCAATTGTAAAATAAATTCAATGAACATAAAAATGCTTTGGAACCTAACGCACAACATTTAGAAATCTAGGCTAGAGACGTATTCTGTCGTCGTAAAGCCTGGTAACTATCGCTTTCATCGTAGGTTGGGTGATTCCTCCTCTTTGAGACGACAAGTGCCAGTATGGACTTGTGCTCCCACGTACCATAGAGTACATATTGGGAGACCATAATAGACTATATGCTTTATCCTTAGGAACTTGTGCCTGCCGCCCTATCGATCACAATGCACTGAACACAACATTCAGGAAGATTGATTTTCGTACCGTAAAAGTATTCTGCACTTTTGTGATTGGTTTGGTAATCCCTATGTCTAGATTTCCAGAGTAGTCTCTTTCATTCCTTTTCAGACTCCTTAAAGGAAAAGGTCCATCTGAGCACTTGTCACTTCAGACTCATTAAAAATTGAAGGCAACTAGAGTGATCTTTAGATTTTTATTGAATCTTAAAAATTGAAAAAGCAAGTTGTGTCAAAGCGTCTAAAATTTATTTTAATCGGAATAATGTCACTATTCCCTCATTGGTCTTAGGTTGAGAAAAATGGAGTCCACCAACCAAGGAGTTCCCCTTGAGGGGAATCCTAGTCCTTTCTCCTCTTGGGGAAATGTTGGTGCACCTCATATGGCCACATTGTCCCTCCCAGGACTGACAATCTGCTTGCCAATATGGATCTTCTCAACCTCTATTGTTCAAACCACCATGATTCCTGAGCAATCAAGTCAGCAACTAGATGATACTAGAGTTACCCCCCAACCTTCTGCTTCACTTGCTTCTCCCTCCCCTCTTTCCTCTTCGCTTGGTGAAGTTGATAAAGCTAAAAACCAAGTAACGGAGAAGAATAAGAAAGGGAAGGAGAAAAATAAGAAGGAGCCAAAGGCGAAAAAGGGAAACCATGCATAATCTAGCGAAAATACATACACTTCACCGTCAAAACCTAAATCTTGATGTGTCATTGACAAAGGAGACCATTTTCATCAATATTGTACTTGCATCCCTCGGCTCTTAAGGGACTAGTCTCCTCGTTTGCACAATCTGGTGTCATCAACCTCTCACGATCATGTTGAGAGTACACCGTCAACTAGTGAAAGTCAAGTCTCTCGACAGAAAGGAAAATGTAATTTCCTTGCAAACTGTGTGAAGGCAATCATGCCATCCACTGTTGTCCCTTCCTGGACGAACCTAAAAGAGTCTTGGATAATTGTCCTGCTTACCCACTATGGTTTCCTCCTGGGTACAAGAAACTCTTTCCGAGTCCATCGCTAGTTGAAAATCCGACTGACACAACTTTATGTTCAGTCGAAGCATCTATCATTGAAGATAAACCATCTGAATCCATACCAGATGAAAGTCAAAAGGTTTAGGTGGCAGTCAACCCGATCTTGTCTTCAGAAGGTCCATCTTCAGATGATACAGTCACCGAAGAGAATGATGACGACACTGTTCAAATTCTTTTCATAAACAAAAACTCCAATGAACATGGGGGAAATATACCCATTCCTTTACCGTAGGAAGGAAGTTCATCAGGGTCATATCCAGCCATTTATTCAATCCCACCTCCAAGAAACCTAGTCATTTCCTTCGAATGGAATCTACTAGGCAGACCCTATTTACTGTCTAATGTACTATTCTGAATCATTGTACAAGATTACAGAATGGTCATGGTTGGTACCATCATAGATGAGGGGCCTTCTATGAGTATCCTTTCGTCAAATACTTGGAAAGCACTTGGCTCACCATCGCTTCTGCCTAAGATGAGAAATCTAGCAGGCTTTGACAAAGGAAGCAGTCGACAGTTAGGGACCCTTTCAAGTTTTCCTATAACTTTGAGAGGGAAAACCATGTATCTGAATGTAATGGTAGTCCAAGGACCTTTATATTATAATTTTCTCCTTGGGCGTGACTATATTTATACCATAGGAGCCATTGTCTCCTCACTCTTTCGAGTAATGTGTTTTACACATGAAGACCAAGTGGTCTAGCTCGTAGACCAGCTTTCATTCCCCGGCTCACACATAGCTAATAGTCAAATGCCATCCCTAACTATTTTTTTTACACAAGGAATGTCTCATCAATCTCTAGTCTGCTGACCTAAAGAATGCGAGTAATTCGATGTCCATGACTGAAACCTAGGGGGCATGCACCCTGGTTTTCCTCGACAGGAAAAATTCAGGTATAGGGTAGGTTTCCACGTAGGAATATGACTAATCTAACACGCACATCCATTTAGGAAAATGGGGTTAGACTGGAATAAGATACCTCCGTTAGAAGGTAGGCTTTTCCCGACAAAACAAATTTTTTGTCTGCAAATTGAAGGGTAACCTGGAAACTCTACTTCGCTATACCTGGGGGCATGCAAACCTTTTTGCATGAAAGTGAAGAGTGACCATTTATTTTCTTAGTTTGTAGGCTCTTAACCCTTTAAACTCATAGAATTGGTCGTTCCTGGCTTACGTAAAGAAAGGATCTGGAGCAAAGTTTTAAATGGTGCAAGCTCTTTAAAAATTGAACATATCAATGAGACATCCTTATTATATGACTGGCACAAACAGTTTTTATGCGAACTTCAAGCTCGTTAAAAATTAAACCTAAGCAATGAGCAAATGTTCCCCCATAGTTTAAGCTCATCAAAAAATGAACCAACCTTCGGTAAATAACCTTTGTGAATGCATTATCATCAGCTTCTGAGCCCTAGTCATGTTCTTGCCATCACCTCCACTCTGTTTAGCCGATCATACACCTCCATTTGATTGTTTACCCTTTTGAGGAATAGCTGCAAAGAGTGATTCTATTAGCCATCCTTGTGACACTGTCGTGACTGGAAAATTCCAAACCTTGCCTGGAATCAGAAACTACCCAAAAATATTACTCGTTCCTCAAAGACAACTCTCCTTTAAGATCTTTTCATCTCACTCGTAAAATTTGAAAAGATTTTCGAGCAGTTGGCCTCTCCATCTTGTTAAAGCTATTGGGAGTGCTATCTCTCCTCTAGATTTTAATCTTTTTGGACCTAAAGGATTATTACACAAAACGATCAATTGCTTCTCTTTTTTGGCTCGTTAAAAGTATCGAAAATTCATCCCCTTCATATTATGTTATACTTTTTCAGACTTAAGGGATTATATGACGAAAAAGGATTACTGAAGTTTCCTTTATGTTCCTTTTCAGACTCCCTAAAATTGAAAAAGGACCAAGTTGTCTTGGTTGTTAAACTCGTTAAAACCAATAGGGACAAACTTATCCATAGAGACAAGAACGAGTTTCATTGTCGCTAGGCTCGTTAAAACATAGTGATGGGTTTACCTAAAGGGAAAATTATAGAAAAGGCATATATTATCCTCCTCAAGCTTGATAAAAATAAAGAGGTACTAGTCAACAATGACTGGGGAAAATTGGGAAGAAGACTTGAAGAGACTTCATTGGTAGCGAGTCACTCTTCAACATGACACTTTCACTCCAACACCATGATTGAGTCGGGTTGGGTTATTCCGTTCATCGGTCATATTACCATTGGTCCATCATACCATCCATCCTTGTGGTTAACACTACCAATCCATTTCAGTGTCACCGATATGTTCAAGATAAGTCAATCAGAGAATTCACCAACCCAGCTTATGTCTCACCCGCTGCAATACCTTCACGTTTCATCCTTTCATAACCGCCACCCTGAACCCTGTATCATCAGATCATTTTCAACCCCACAAAATCATCTACTCCATTCCATGTCGTAGATGTGGGATTCATTAAGGCCCTCATACGATGGGTTACTTCTTGTCGACGATAGCTTATTATCCAAGAAGTCAACCTAGGAATAACCCTTTCAGTACTTTGAAGCTTGCATGCCTCAATGGAAATTTTCTCACTTCCGGCGACAGGTTTACATCAATGGCCTTCGACTCAAAGATTTTGCATGGTGTTCAATGCCAAGTCCCTTTTTCACACCATGTGAATTGTACTGTAGTACCTTGAGGGTCATCATCATTATCGGTGATTCCTCTCATGCCTATTAACAGCTTACATCATTGGCTGGTAATCAGGTGATGTCTTTCCATGTTCGACTCTAGAACATTTTTCACGTGGATCGACTTGTACTTCAGGTGAAGATTGGATGAGTTTGAAGACCCTCGATCTAGTTTCATCCATCCAGACTGGGATATATTCAGGAAAATAAAGACATCAAATGTACATCATTGTTGCACAAATGATCATCCGAATCAAAGGATGATGGTTCTACCAGAATCATCAGTCTCCCACACAAACGGTTGTCTATCCTATGTACATGAAAATGAATTTATAAAGTTGAGCATGGGAATGCTCGCCTCAGCTAGATCATGAAAACATTATGAAGATAATGTATTGTATTGTATCTTATTTTAGGTCGCCTTCCAGTACGAAAAACCTCGGATCCTCATGATAAAGCATTTCACCTGACATCAAAAGATTTTCGACCTCATGCTTTAGGGGGCAACTGTTATAGACAAATTTGGGCACTACAACCCAAATCACATATGTCCATAAACCAAGGGCTTCTTAGTCCCTAAAAGTGTTGTTTCATTCCCTAAAGGAACAAGGTCAGTTGATTACATCATCTCCTAGAAGTTCTCCATAGAAAACTAGTCAAAACTAGACCATACAAATTGCCCAGTGCTAAGGGTGCGATGCATCTCACCTGCTCAGTGTAAAAATTGTGATGCATACTAGAAATCCCTTCTGTAGGGTGTGACGAGCGAGAGTAGACAAATGGCAGATACTATTTACAAGGTGGATGATCATGGAATCTTCCAGAAACTTCTCCTGTGACACTTGCCTCTCTGTATTCGCCTAGGGATGAGTAAGAGATCATCAATCTCCAAGTGGAATCAAGAACTATCATAGAGAAGACACTAATCAAAATCCTAGAAGCTGACTCATCCCCCTGCAATCATCTATATATGGATCCCTCATCCAAGAGATCCAGAGGCTAGAATCTTGTATCTTGTAAGGAAGTGTTGTTGGTTTCCTGATGGAAGATCATAGTGTTGGGTGATCTAAACTTTTCATGAGGTGAAGAAGGGCTTTCATACTAGGAGGATGATGCTGGGTCAGATTAATGGGTTGTAATCCTCTCTTCTAATCTTTATATCAATAAAGTTATTCAAGTTTTCCTCCACATTCTTGCATGTTTGATGATATATGCATTTGTGTGGTCAATATATATATGGTCCTATATTGTTTATGATTGTAGATCTCTACACTTTGAAGGTATTATGCTACTTTAACTTTACAAGTACTCTTTGAAGTGGAGTGGTCAAGGAAGGAGTGACAAAGTCCTGTTAGAGAAGAGGAGGAACAAGCAAGGAACCGAGCAAAGATTGAGGTTGGTATTCTTTGTTCCTCTCCTATCTACTTCTCGTAAAGGAAAATGAAAGTAACTTTAATCTATTTTCTTCTAAGATAGCTACCCATCTTAGTGGGACTAGAAGCTATTCATAGACACTATATTTCCCGATAACACACCTAGTGTTCAATGTGGACCACCTTCGACCATACTTCCCACCATTGTTGGACACATGAGACATTGTAGAATAGCTCACACGTACAGAGTTAAATCTAGACCACATGGAAGAAGCCATGATTCATTAAATCATGGACACATAGATCAATAAAAACTGACAGTAAGGAATCCAACTATATCAAGTTTTCAAAGTAGGCCAACTCCTTGACCAAGGCAAGTGGCTCACCAAGGACCAAGTTTAGTATAAGTTTCCTCATCCCATGCAGGAACTCAACGCAATGGGGACCATTTCATCCTAAGGGGCGAGGAATGATCTAGGTGGATATTGGAGGCCACCTACATATTCCACTTGGACCTCTACCATTGTTTCTTTCAGTTTTTCCATTTCCTTAATTGTAGCACAAATTATTATTTTTGGCAGTTTTTCGAGCCCTGAACTTCTAGAGCCGTTTTGAGGCCCTAAGCAACGTTTTTTGGGGAAATCACCTTCAATATAGTTATTCATCTTGATATTTGATGTCAGTTTTTGTATCCCTCGAATAGATATTTTTAACAAGGTATCATCCGCATCAAACAAAGATCGTATGCCAAAGTTACAACCTCGGGAAGTTGATGTACCAATTTACCCTAACGGGGCCCATAGTTTGCTGTTTCATCTCCTAGGGTTAATTTTTTAGATGTTTTTGGTTTTCCATTGCTTCTCAATAATAAATAGGCCCTCAAGATGCATTGTAACACAGTTTAGAGGCATGTAGCCACCACATCTCTTCTTAGAGATAAGCTAACATCGCCTAAGCTAGTCTTATTTCCATTATGTTTGTAATCATATTTCAATATTTTCTATTAATGAAATGAAGTGTCATTTTTGCTACATCTCTGTATTTATGGTGATATTTGTAATCTGTTTCGTTCATGTTTAAATCTAGATCAACCTTTCTTTCGAGAGAATCCAATTGCAACAAATATAGCTTTGTACTTGTCTATACTTCCATCAATAACATGCTTGATATTTTAGATCCATTTAAATGTGACAAAAAAAAATTCACTAGGTATGGAAACAATTTCCCAAACCCCATTCTTCATGATGGATTCATATTCTTCCTGTGTTTCCTTCTTCCATGCTTCTTGATGAGCAACTTCTTCAAATGAAGATGGTTAAACTTCAATTAATTTTGTCATGTATATAGCATATCCAAACTATGTTTCATACTTCTATTTTCTCTTAAGGTTCCTTTAGCAACTCCATGTCCTTTAGTATCTTCAAGTGTATCTTTTAACCAGTCTGGCCTCTTCCTTGTGTTTAGTATGATCACAACTTGAATAAGGCTCACTCATTCCTTCTTCTTCTTGGATTCAAGTAGGATTGTCATTGTGTACTTCTTCTTCTTCGAATGTTGGAATATCTTCATTAGCAGATTCAATAAGAATATCTTTGGATCTTTTGTAGGCATGCTTTTCGTCAAATATAATGTCTCTAATTACTTCAATATGTCTTCCTCTCTTGATGTAGATTATATATGCCTTTGAAGAGAGATTCTAGCGAAAAAAAATTCCTTTGATGCTTGTAGAATCCAACTTCTTTCGCTTGTCCTTTGGAAGGTGGATATAAGCAGGACACCCAAAGATTTGGTGATGGTACACACTTGAATTCTTCCTTGTGAATGCTTCCTGAGGTGTCATATTATCAATTCTATGAGGACTTCTATTTTTAATAAATTTTTGTTATTGTTTCTTCTCCCCATAGAAATTTTTGTAAGTCTTGATCAAAGATCAGTGTTTGTATACCTTCTTCAATTTTCCTATGCTTCCTTTTAGCCACTCCATTTTGTTCGGGATAGTAGGGAAAAATGAGCTCCCTCTTAATTTCTACTTCTTTACAATATGCAATTAATTATTTAGAAGTGTGTTTCCCACCATTGTCAGATCTAAAAATCTTTATTCTTCTTTCAGTTAGGCTTTCAACTTAAGATCTAAAATCCTTGAATTTCTCAAATACTCCATCCTTTTTCTTAAGGAGGTATATTCATGTCTTTCTTTAGTGGTCATCAATGAATTCCATATAGTAAATATAACCTCCAAGAGATTTATCAGACATAGGTCCCCACACATCACAATGAATCAGATCTAATATTTCTTTAGACCTTGTTTCACTATTTGTAAATGGTTTCCTTGTATTTTTACCCAAAGCACATCCCTTGCATACACCTTTATGATCTTCTTTAATATTTGGGATTCCATTAACCAGTTGATTAAGAGAAAGAATGAACTTGTAGTGTACATCTCCATATCTTCTATGCCATATCTCAATGGGATTGGTTTCCATATCAACTAGGGCTTGGGGAGATGGAATTATGACCCTATATAAATTTCCTTCATGAAATCCAATAACCCTAGACTTATCAATACTCGAATATTTTCCCCAAACCAAAACATTTCCATCAATAAAAGAAACTGCATCCCCTATTATTGGCCGGATAAATCGATCTTGTGGACAAGGCCAATCTCCCTAGTATCAACAGATATCTAACAACAAGCAGAACAAGCAAATCTACCTTTCTCGAAACATATTACAATTCATTAATGAAAACTAAAGAGGTGTTTAGGCCCTACCTTAAGTCCAATGCTAGTTTGTGGCAACCATGCTTCAATTGTCCAAAAGAGTTTCCTTTACAGAACCTGCAATCAGAAACAAGCACACATCAAATAACACCTACATAGCTAATATAATAAACCATGTTCATCATTGTGATCAAGGAATCCATGAAATAAACCATAAAACATAGCTTATTGAGAAAAATAATCTTGATTGTATTAACTTTGAAATAGAAGAACTTTACAACCTTTGGTGCCTTGATGCTGTACAAGCTCTTCCTAGGGTCCAAAACAGGAATCTCCTCTACATTGACAAGCCTCACACTCTTCCAAATGAGATCAAAGAGCTATGTAATCTTTCCTCACAAAATCTCAATTAGGAAGACTAAGTTCCAGCAGAGTTTCACCTCAAAAATATTAAGCTTTCAACCTCCTCAGTGACCAACCCAATGCTTCATTTTATAGTGCAAAGGAAGGAGGTTATAGGTCCACCTATGAAGGGATAGAGTCCTCCTTCAAAGGGATAATCTCCTCACATCAAGGGGTTAGCTCCTTCAGGTATGGGATGCATGAACCTTTGAGGAGAGAACTTGCCACCTCAAGATTCCCTCTAGAAGCTTCCAGAAATGACTCAAAGTGAGTTTTTAAGAATGTACTTGCACCTTTTTTACTTTTATAAGGGTATGCACCCATAACACAGAGACAAAGCGGTCAGGTGGGCAGGGGACATGACCATTAGGTGTGGGACCACAGGTAAAGCTAAGAGAAAGCGTGGAACCATAGTTTTAGAGATTTTTAAGGTCTTTCTCTTATTTTCAAGGCTTGATATGAAGAACTGAGGTTTAAGACTTGAAAAGGAGGAAAGTATGAGTGGTGATAGACTGACACTGATAATGTGAAGGTGACAATTTGCATGCAACAGATTGCCCCCTAAAGTGCGAAGTCTGTAATAGATAAGGATAGCATTTGTCATCTGAGAAGAGTGAAGTACTTTATCATTTCAAGGATCATCCTGTGGATGCCCCGGTCGGAACTTGTAAAAAAATTCAACGCAAAATATATATATATATGAACATATCATTGTTGAGATAGGCATCCCCATACTCAGATCAAAATTGGTTGGCTAGAATACTAACTAAACTGCTCTAATACAGGAATGATTTTGTAATACATCATGAGTATAGACATATGTAGACATAGTATGGGCATAGCCATCTATTTATGAATAGCCCACTGTATAATGAATAAAAAAATTCCTCGCAACCTGGATGGTAGAAACTAGATCCATGGTCTTGATTTTTGCTTCCCAAACTATTATGATTCTATCCCTGTGAATGAATGTGTCGAAGTCAAACATGGTAGAAACCACCTGATTACCAGTCAACAATGTGAATTGTTAACAAGTGTGAGAGAAACCACCAGTAATGTCAATGGCTCTCAAAGTACTCAGTACAATCCATGAAATATGAATAAATGAGTTGATGTCGAACACATCACAGAATCCTTTGATTGAAGGTCAATGATGCAACCTGTCATCAAAGGTGTGAAACCTGCCATTAGGGCATGCAGATTCCAAGGTACTGACGATTTCTAGATCATATTTCTAGATAATGAGTTGGAGTTGATAGAAAGTGATCTGTCATAGGCAAGCCCACAACACGAAATCATAGATCAAGTTTTGAATAAATATATTTGGCAAGGACTAACTCAGGGATGGTCAAAATGGATGACAGATATTTTGCAAATGAATGCTTTATTTGAACTGACCTCTTGAACACAGAATGACACTGTAGATGGTTTGGTGACAATTGACCCAAAGATAATACCCAGAAACCTGCTGAAGACTTTCAATATGGTTTGATTAACTGTTAGGCAAAGGATTTCCCAACCCAGGTTAACAAAAAGTGTCATGTTCAAGAGTGGTTAACTGCTTTTCTAAAACACAAAATATAACAAACAGGTTCATTTTTCTCTCTTTTCCCCCACCATTTCTCGCAAGTACCTCTTTATTTTTGACAAGCTTGAGGAGGATAACATTTTCTTGATTATAAGCTCATCCTTTGGATGAGTCCAACCTAGTTTAAAATTCGAACCCTAAGAAGGAGTGGTCCGTTCCTGTTTAAATTTGAACATGCCCTTTACCATTGAATTTTAACAAGTCCAGTATAGGAGAAACTCAGTGCTTTTCAATTTTAGGGAGTCAGAAGAAAAAATTAAGAAAATCCATGGTTGTCCCTTTTTGTAAATTTGTGTCCCCCAAGCCCAAAAAAGTATAAAATAATACTTGAGAGAACTACTTGACCATTACGATCAAGGAGTACTTTTCATAATTAGTGACTCTGATCTGAAAAAAGTAAAAAAGCGATCGAAAACACGTCATTTTATAACCAATATCGAACTTGAAACAACAAAAGTCCAGCAATATTTTCATGTTTATACGGTTAGAAAAGAGCTGTAAGTGGACCATCTCTTTAATTTCATTTTAACGAGTTTAAAAAGGAAAAACTCGGCTATCTTTTCATATTTTACGAGTCAAAAAAAAGCTTAAAGAAGAATCGTCCTAGAGGAACGAGTGGTATAAAGGGTAACAAATTGTTCCAGCAATGGTGTAACTGCTCAAAACATGTAATGGTCAAGAGGCTGGCTAATGAAACCACTCATAATTGCGGTCCCTCAGGAAAGGAAAACAAGCAAGTGAAAGCATATGATCAGCCAAAGAGATGGTGGTGATGGAATGAAAACAACCAAGGCTCATCGAGCAGAATTTAGCAGATAAAGACATCAATCATGAGATGTAAAATGGGTATGGGTTCATTTTTACACAAGCTTGAACCATAGAGAATTCTGCTTAGATTTGGTTTCATGTTTACACAAGCTTGAAATGAAAAACTATGCTTGTTGTAAGTTCGCATGCCCCCAGCATAATGACTCAAATCGAGGTACATGCCCCACAAGCTTCATTGCATTCAACCAGGTGGATGGAATGAAGGTTCTCTTTCAAGATCTTGAAAAGAATCGACTCGAAAAGAGATTTGTTTCATTTTTTAATGAGGTTGACACAAGAAAAGAACTATCCTCAAAACCCTTATTTCATGTTTTAAACGAGCTTGACACCAGGCAAGGAACTATGCTCTAAAATCCTTGATTCATTTTTTAACGAGCTTGACACAAGACAAGGAACTATGGTCAAAACCCCTTGTTTCATTTTTTAACGAGCTTGACACAAGACAAGGAACTATGCTCTAAACTCCTTATTTCATTTTTAACGAGCTTAACACAAGACAAGGAACTATGCTCATGACTCCTAGTTTCATTTTTTAATGAGGTTGAGATAGGAACAAACTATCCTCGCAACATCTAGTTTCATTTTTTAACGAGGTTGAGATAGGAACAAACTATCCTCGTGACTGGTCAGGAATCAGAAAATGATTGTACAACCTGATATGCAATTTCAAAAGGACTCATAGGCATTGCACCATCAAATGAATCCACCTCAGAATCAGAAGGTATGATTTGAGGATCATCAAAAGCAATTGTGTTTGATGAAATCATATGAATAGTTGCAAATGAAGGCGATATGTTAGGAGGAGGGAAGGAAAAAGTTCCTAGTAAACCATAATCTTTAATCAAACCTACTCCAACATCTTGGTAAGGGATAGTCATTTTACCGCATGTTGAACACTATCAGAAAAAGACTTAACTCGTAAAGGGAGTTGATTCATTTTTTAATGAGGTTAAGACAGGGACAAACTATCCTCGCAACATCCAGTTTCATTTTTTAACGAGGTTGAGATAGGAACAAACTATCATCGCGACTGGTCAGGAATCAGAAAATGACTGTACAACCTGATATACAATTTCAAAAGGGCTCATAGGCATCGCGCCATCAAATGGATCCACCTCAAAATCGGAATGTATGATTCGAGGATCATCAAAAGAAATCGTGTTTGATGAGATCATATGAATAGTTGCAAATGAAGGTGATATGTTAGGAGGAGGGAGGAAAACGTTCCTAGTAAACCAGAATCTTTAATCAAACCTACTCCAACATCTTGGTAAGGAATAGTCATTTTATTGACATGCTGAACACTATCAATAGAGGCTAGTTTAGATGAGAAACAACTCAGCTAGTATATCGTTACGATCTTTCCTTTATGAAGAAACTTAATAGGCCGAAAGACCGAATAGCAGTCATAGCATAAGACCAACTACGACCCAAGAGAAGGTTGTAATCTAGAGGGGCATCAACCACTTCCACATCTAGATTTTTAGTTTTGCCTTCTACCCCTATAGGCAAATCTTCCAAAATACCAAAAGGATGGAACCCTCGGCCATCAAAATACTTTAGAATCATTGGGAACTGATTGAGTGTTGGAGAACCAAGTGATTTCCAACATTGGATCGACATAACACACCTAGAAGCTCCCTCATCAATTACAGTCCTAAAGCAAGGTTTGTTTTTTTACTAACATTGGAATCTGGAAATCCATTTGATGAGGTAGGTGAGGTGTCCTATCCTCTAAATCGAAGATTATAAGGTTCGAATCTTGAATATCAACAACTCCTATAGCATACAATAGTAATTTACCTTGTGCTAGGCATGATTGAAACACTTCCAAAGCCAACATTGCTGAAGGGGCAATGGCCAGGTCTTCAACAATGTTATAATTCTGAGCAACTCTCACAGCTAATTTCTAAAATATACCTTTAGCAGACGGTTTGGTTACTAAGTCTGGGTTGGATTTCTCGATCTGTAATGGATCGGAAACAGGAGGAGTTGAAGTTGATGGGTTTGAATTAGAAGATTCTGCTTCTTTACCATCAACATGATTGTTACTACCATAATCTTGCAATTGCATCGCAATCCTGACATGAGATATCATCATAATGGGTTCTTCTAACGTATTCGAGGAAGAAGCAATCGCTTTATTATCTTGAGTAGGAGAAGGATCCTTCAAGACAGTAGGCATTTGAGAATTTTTAATGAATTTTAAAACTCTGCTTGATATGGGCATTCTTTAGTATAATGATCCTCTTCGCAGATGAAACAAGGATAGCGAGGTTTTCCTTTTTCATCAATATATTCATTTTTATTTGTTTTATCTTTTGAATTTTGATTGTTTTTATTTTTTCCCTTCTCTTTACTACCGGATTTTTTCGGAGATGAATCTACGATATGGACATCGATAGAAACTTCAATGGAAGAATCTCCTTTTTGGGAATCAAGTAAAGTTATTGTAGGAGAAGAATTCTTTGGAGATTTCTTCTTGCTCCTAGTACTAACTGAACCAATCATACCATCAGTGGCATGAGACCCTGAAGGAGCTATAGTTTTCATAAGCTTAGGGATTTTTTCATGTAAAGTACCTGACTGTATATAAATGAGGTCAAGGTACTGAGCCTAAGAAATGACTTTTTCTTCAGTGAAAACTCCTGCCTTAGCTACATCTTCAGTGATTTTAGGTAATAATGATTTAACAAACCATTCTGCTAAAATTTGATCCAGAATGAAAACTTTCACTAAATACCTTCTACGTCGCCATTCATGAATATGGTCAGAAATATATGTTGACGTAGATTGTAACGAAGTTAACAATTCTGTGCCAATGTCATATCTGATAGGCAACTGAAAATGAGCTAAGAAAGAAGTAGCTAACTCAATGTACCATTTGGCAGCAAGACCAATTAGAGTTATTTGAAAAAGACATAAGAGAATTGAATCATCAATGATAAAATTAAATGCACACCAGAGGTGATAAGTCATAACATGATTTGACGGATCCTCACCTGACTTACCCTTGAATTTCGAGATATCACTGGGCAACTTATTAGGCATTGGCAGCCAATATGGAAGATAATAAATCAGATCGTTTGTAAGGTGCGACAAACTTTTTAAATCCAAAGTTGAAATAAATGGTAACTAACAGTTAGGTTCACGAAACCCTTGTGTAATGAGACCAACTCCAGGAGGAGGATATCCAGGATAACCTGGAATTGGATTTGCATTAGGAATTTTATAACCTCCTCGGAAACAAGGATTAACCAGACCAAACTGAGGTTGTTGAGGCTACTAATAAGTATAGCCAAGGTACGGTTGATACTAGTAAACTAGATTCTGTACAGTAGGACTGGATTGACACTGTCTCTGGTACGGTTGGCTCGTGGCAATTGTACTTGGACCAGCTTGTCCTGCAGGCATCTGGACCAAAGTCTGAACTGTAGGTCATGATTAGGGCATAGAGACTGGAGGAGTTAACACTGATGCAGGAATAGTAGAAACCAGAGCTATTGATACTCCAGAAGTAGGTGGGGTAGATTGAACAGAAGCTGCAGTTGTTGCAGCAGTAGTTTGAGGCAGAGTTCGAGGTGAACTAGGCCCAGGTGGATGAACTACACTAGGTGCAGAGGTTTGAACCATAGGTTGGACAAGTTGCTGGGTTGGACCAGAAACCAAAGGCTGTCTTGCTTGATTAGATAACTGCACATTAGGTTGCAAAGTTTGTTTAGTTTGAGATGGATCCCACACCATATTCATTTCGGGACCCATAAAAGGTTTTACATAAGGAGGACCATAACCTGGTTGAACATAGGGTTGATAATTAGGAGGTACATTTCCAGTTCCTTGTAAAAATGATTGACCAGAAGGTGTTTGGAAACCTTGAGTTGGGTACTGACCTTGAGGTTGATAACCCTGAGGCATGTACTGAATCTGGGGTTGATAAGCATCCTGAGGAATATGGGGTTGACCTTGGGGTATGTACTGTCCTAAAGGTTGAAAACCTTGAGGTAGCCCTCCAAATGGAAACTGATTACCTTGGGGTTACCCCCCAGGCACTAACTAACTACCTTGAGGTTGCCCCCCCAGGCGGTAACTGACTACCTTGCCCCCCAAGCGGTAACGGACTACTTTGAGGTTGATGGTTTGGAAAACTACTAGAAATCATATAAATCTGTTCTACATTCAATGTTTTAGTTCCATTATAACCAGGTGATAACTGATGTTCAGTTGGTCGAGGAGTTGTTCCTTAAAATGTACCAGAAAGTGACTGGTGTCCCAAAGGAACAGTAGGACCGCCATATAAAAATGTTTCCAGTGATTGGGAAAACATAGATGACTGTCTCGACATGATTAATCAAGGATAATAATCTCTAGGTGTAGGATGAAAATAATGACACGTAAATAAAGAAAATTTCAATAAAAGCATCTAAAGTCTCTAAAGAAACAAACAACTGAATCACACGCCTAAAAAATCTAAGAGTTCAAACCACACACAAATAGTAACTTTCCATACCAAAAACACTAGTTGGT
>APFE031084656.1:790-17636 GCA_000404065.3 Pinus taeda | reverse complement strand
AGAGTCCAAGTGAGTCTAGTTGACATTTGCTCCAGGTACAGTGAGACCCGTCATTCACCGTCACCTTATGAAATAATCTTAAGTTTATGGACACTAAGGTTACCGACAGTAACAAATACAACTGGGGGAACAATCTATGATCTGATCTACGCGCAAGGGTAGAGTAACAAAGCTCAATCCCCTTGAAGGCTCCTTGACATGATCAATCCAAGGTTTACTAACAAGTGACCCCAGGCTCCTCAACAATGGTTAATCCGAGGTTTACCATTTATAATACGCGCAAATCTTCAATCTTTCCCAATGAGACAAACTTGATTATCTCAAAGGTTCGGACATGATCTCGTGATTGACACCTTTAAGAGGATCTTCCCATATTATATCAATTACAATTGGATTTATTTCCTACCGCAAGGTATAATTACTTGTTTGTTTTAACTATCTTGGAGAGTTAATTACTCCCTACTCCAAGATACTAGCCTAAGCTATATTGTTGATAAGAGCCCTAGAAGTAAAAGATTGCTAGATAAATTTTAATTAAGCGTTACTTTTATAGGTTGTTTCTTAAGTCAATAGATATGGAGATGAAACTTTGATGGTGTCAAGACTCGACTCCAAAAGCACGAAAAAATGCACCTAAAATGATAAACAATTCGTTTTTCCTTTAATGAATTTCTAGATAAAAGAAAGAGTTGAGAACGCAATTATTTGAAAAACAAATCTTTCCTTCAACATGTCAATGAAAAGAAAATATTTTTGTCTTTTTAAATAGACTCAAAATGAGACTACTAATTATGCTCACAAAAAAATCCCTTTTCTTTTTCAAGACTCAAAACTACAAAAACAATTTCTTTCGAAAGAGATCTATAAGTTCTAAGAAAACACTCAAAACTATAAAAACTAATCTTGAGATCTAAAAACTTCAAAAAAAACTAATTGAATAAAAGCTTCAATTCTTTTTTAGGATGTTTTACTTAGCTATTCAGTAAACTAAGGATTGATTCGTTCAGAAAAACAAATCAATCAAAAACACCCAGCTATATTTTCTTTTATAAAAATGAAATTCAAAACTTATAGCCAAGTTCGTTCAACTATTTGCAAAGAGAAAACTAAATCTATTTCTCACCAAGGATAGATTTCACAAACCAGCCAGACTCATCAAGAAGACAAAAGAAACCAGGGTGATCTAAAGTTTCTTAGGCTTCTAATCTCTAAGTCACTACAAAGACCAAGAAAAAACCAATCCAGGCATGCAAAACTTCTAGAAAATCATCTAAAACAAAATGCCAATGGAACTTAATCACAAGAGATTTTTGACAGAACACATGTAGATTTGGGTAGACACTAAAAGTTAAAATAAAAAACTAAATTAAACTGGATGAAAACATTTTAGGTTTTTCAAAAATTTTGACAAGGTCCACAGGTTTCCTATAGAACCAGATGTGGTACCGCTCTGTGCACTAAAGGAACAGTGCGGGGATGTCCGCACTATCTTGTAAAAAGAAAGTGCGGTCCTCTTGAAATTTTTGAAAAACAAAAAATTACTCCAGATCCTAAAAACTACCCAATCCCACACACATCAAGCAAAAACCAGAAGCAAGAACAAGTTTCTCAATTCAAAGACAAAGGAAAACCAAAAAACGAAATTCAGTTCCCCATCGGAATCGCCAATTTGTTGGCCGGATAAATCGATCTTGCAGACAAGGCTAATCTCCCGAGTATCAACAGATATCTAGCAACAAGCAGAACAAGAAAATCTACCTTTCTCTAAACATATTACGATTCATTAATGAAAACTAAAGAGGTGTTTAGACCCTACCTTAAGTCCAACGCTAGTTTGTGGTAGCCATGCTTCAATAAACTTTCCTTTAGAGAACCTGCAATCACAAACAAGCACATGTCAAATAATACCTGCATAGCTAATATAATAAATCATGTTCATCATGGTGATCAAGGGATCCATGAAATAAACCATAAAACATAGCTTATTGAGAAAAATAAACTTGATTGTATTAACTTTGAAATAGAAGAATTTTACAACCTTTGGTGCCTTGATGCTGTACAAGCTCTTCCAGGGTCCAAAACAGGAATCTCCTCTACTTTGACAAGCCTCACACTCTTCCAAATGAGATCAAAGAGCTATGTAATCTTTCCTCACAAAAGCTCAATTAGGAAGACTAAGTTCCAACAACATTTCACCTCAAAAATATTCAGCTTTCAACCTCCTCAGTAACCAGCACAATGCTTCATTTTATAGTGCAATGGAAGGAGGTTACAGGTCCACCTATGAAGGGATAGAGTCCTCCTTCAAAGGGTTAAGCTCCTCACATCAAGGGGTTAGCTCCTTAAGGTATGGGATGCATGAACCTTTAAGGAGCGAACTTGCCAGCTCAAGATTCCCTATAGAAGCTTCCAGAAATGACTCAAAGTGAGTTTTGAGAATGTAATTGTGCCTTTTTAACTTTTACAGTGGTACGCACCCATAACACAGAGACAGAGTGGTCAGGTGTGCAAGGGACATGACCATTAGGTGTGGGACCACAGGTAAAGCTAAGAGAAAGTGCAGAACTAGAGTTTTAAAGATTTTTAAGGTCTTTCTCTTATTTTCAAGGCTTGATATGAAGAACTGAGGTTTAAGACTTGCAAAGGAGGAAAGTATGAGTGGTGATAGACTCACACTGATTGCAGAATTTCAAGGTGACAATTTTTGTGCAACACCTATATCTTCTAAGAAAGAAATTGAAAGAAAATCCTTTCTCAAACCTTGAACATATAATATATTGTTGAGATGTATCTTAGCTCCATTCTCCAACTTCAAAGATGTTGATCCCAGGTCTCTAACAGCATATCTTTTATTGTCTCTCAATTCCACTGCATGAGAAGATGGTTCCTCTGATAGAGTCTGAAGTTGTTTACACTCGCTTTTCATGTGCCTTGATGCTCGACTTCAATAATCCATGCATTTTCATCATTAAGTGAACCTGTAAGTGCATCCAAGAACCCTTAACTTTTGACCTTGTTGAAGAAGTAGTAGATCTTCTTGACCTAGATTTATGTAGTATTGAATCCCATTCTCCTTTAACTTATCATATAGGAAGTAAAAATTTCCTTTGAGCTAATAAGGTTATCTTCAATCTTCCTTGACCATAGCTCTAAAACCATGTTGATAAATCAATGCAGGTAAACTTAAGGTTTTGAATTATCTTTCTTGATAATTACTTGTGAGTTATGTTAGCTTATTTTACTTCTTTGTTATATTTTCTTTCATCAAGAAATTACCAATTATGTGTGTATGAAGATCAGAAAACAAGAGAGATAAGATGTTGTTTTCTTGAGATAATCTAAGACACTTCAACATAGACACAGACTTCCTCCAACCACCAAGTCATCCCTCCCTTCCCACATCTTGAATCTAGATGTTCAACGTTGCAACAACAAAAACTTCGATCTATGCAATAGCAGCTTCTTCAACCATTACAAAATTTTGATCTATGCAGCACTCCGACCTATGCAGCAGGAGCACTTTGACCCTAGAAACTTCAACCCTCCTATATCTTTAACCTACTACAATAGTAGCATTTTGACACTGCAACACCATCAACCTCGATCCTGCAATAGCCCAACAATTTTGAAGAGAGAGAGAGAGAGAGAGAGAGAGAGAGAGAGGCTTTCCCAAGAACTTCGACCCTGCACTTCTCCTTCTCCTTCCTATAGTTTGCACTTTTCACTGCATTGCTTCTTGTGTATCAAACTTGATGAGTTAATGAGAAAATAGATTGAACTACACTTCTTTATATAGGATTTTTAAGGGTCAAATTTCTTTGTTTTAGGTCGACGTCATCAAGCAGGGGGAGATTTGGTGTGCAGGTACCAAAATTCATTTTTGACTCAAAAACAATTATTTTTACATGATTCAAAGGCCCAAGAAGGGTCTCATAAAATTTACAATGACTCTAATGACTCAATATAAAGCCTAAGATTCCACAATGGGGACTTTGACTAATAAAAGTCATTGTAACAATAATCAAAATTTTATTTTTCATTCTTTTGACAATACGTTTATCAAGATTGAACCTAGTTACATTCTTCAACATATTGGCTTGTGGACTTGAACTACACAATGTAGAGTCTCAGCTAGGAGAGGACGCTTTGGATTGCACAGTGTGCGGTCTCAATTGCTAAGGAGGGCCATTGTTGGTTTTGTTTGCAAAGTTGGAAACTTGGGAATGCTAGTGACTATAGAGTGCACAATTGCAGTTGGAAAGGGAAGGGTCTTGTTTCTTGTGATTGCACAATAAACAATGAGAGAGGCTAGTAAGACTTGAAGATTTTACAGTTTCTTTCAGGAGAGAGGAATGCATAAATATACCCAACAAGAGTAATTGTTGGTATATAAAAAGATAAAAAATGCTAATTAACACTTGTAAACAAGCTTAAAAGACTAAAACGACACTTGTAAAAGCTAAAAATAAAAAAAATCCACTTGTTATAAGAAGATTTAGGCAAAATGACACTTGCGAACAAAAAAGCTACACTTGAGAAAACTACCGTGAAAAACACCGCAAACTAAATCCAAAGCTCTTTGAACTTGTGAGAATGGTAGACCTCCAATGTTGAATGTGAGAATGAGCTTTATGAGCCTCTCATATATAGATTTACTCTCACAAGATGGGCGTTATGTTTTTTGATGCACATGCCTAAAATCAAGGAGCGACTCACATTGTGCTCAAATCAGGAAGAGAAACTTGTGCCACATTGTCAAATGAGAATACACACTCCCTATTTTCTAGGAGTGCACAACTAGTTGATCGAGGGGACTGTACAATTCATTGACATAAGAGACTCCACAATTCCCAGAGACAGGAGATTGTGCAGTTTGCTTGCACAGTGAGTTGCGCAATTATGTTTCACAAGGGTGATTAGGTATTCTACTTTCCTAGTGGATTTTTATCTCTCAATATTGGGGAGTCTAGTCTCACACGAAGATACCCATTTCAGAGTGGCAGAGGATAGAATTGTGCAGTTCCTCAAGGAAAAATAGGAAGCTAGTGCATCATTAGAACAAGACTTAGTTTTTGTTTAATAGGGTGTTTGCTTGTCTTCAGAACTGTCGACAATAACTACTAATCATGATGACAGCACACTTAAGACATCACAACTTTACATGAAAGAAAAGGTCAATGCAACACTAAATAAATAAGAAGAACAGTTACCATAGTAAAAATGATAGTTCTTGTGAACAAAGGTAGGATAAAAAATAAAGCAGAGGTAAACTTTTGGAGGGGGTCATAGGAGCTACAACATCAGGGAAAGGAACATGTCAATATGGTACATTAAAAGTGAACACGTGCCTACTATGTTAAAACATGTTACAATTGTTAAGTCTTAATATAGTCAATGTTTGTGGAAATAAGGCAAGACTTGAAGTTGGGTCTATATGATTTGAAGGAATCATTATTATGTAAAAATAAGGTATTGTTAAAGGTTTTAATAAAGGAATCTAAAACAACTTTTAATTATTCTAAAAGAGAATGGGGAATCCTTGATATGCCCTTTATAACATGATGACATATATAATTAAGCAATAGAACAATGAGTTTATGTTTCAAATATCTATTATTGAGTGCATGATTATAATAAAGATGTATCTATAGTATAAAATTGGAGGCTTGGCATTGATATTGAGAAAAAGGCATTACAAATGAAGGTATATACAACCACAAAATATGTGGAATTGATTGACTTAATTAGAGAAAGTAAATAAACGCTAGTTATTGGAGAAAGATGCACAGAAATGAAGATCGATATAATAATAGTACAATTTACATAAGGTACATGCCAATGAAGTCAAAATTAAAGGTGGGATACCTTAGGATACTATGTAGCCACTCCTAGAATGACTATAAACCTATTATTATAATGAGAAGACAAAAAAATAAGTATAAGGAGACAACAATACTAAGAATGAAGGGGATTTTCTAAGTTTGATCTCCAATTTAATTGTATATATTTGATAAACTTATATAAGGACCAAGAAAAGAGTGAATTTGCAATTCTATAAAGAGGATAACTTATTGTAAAACATGTAACCTTACACAACTTGAAAGGAAGAGAGACATAAAAGAATACTAAAAAAATACTTAAAATGATAAAATGAGAATATTTTAAACAAAGATAATAAATAAGCAAGTAATAACCAATCTTAAAACATAATGGAAAATCTTAGAATAATTCAATGCATTAGGGGCATCTTGTGAACAAATAACCTTATAGACAATGGTTATTAAAGCATAGTGCTATTTCCTAGAAATCCCCAGCTTAAAACAAAGGTTTGACACAAATAAACATAATAAAAACATATCATACAAAAGAATATGTTTTCTAGTCTTCACTTTAACTCAATGCATTAAAAGCATCTTGTGAACAAAGAACCTTATAGAAAATGGTTATTCAAACATAGTGCTATTTCCTAGAAATCCCTAGCTTAAGACAAAGATTTGCCACAAATAAACATAATAAAAGTATATTGTACAAGAGAATATGTTCTCTAATCTTAGTATCAAAACCAAAAACTTTAAATAATGAACCTGAAGCCAAGTAAATACTATTATATATATATATATATAATTCTTTTCAATTGCATTACAAATTATTTTCTTTAACCGTTCTCTCATTTTGCCACACTCAAACCTACATCCATCCAATCTGCTGTCCTTTCCAGACCACACGTAACCACTGCTACATGGTCCAATTATCAAGAGCAAACTGCCGTTCCCGTAGCATTGATCTGTTGTAGCCACGACTACGAAGCCCTCTTGTCAAAGGCTCGCTCGCGCAAAACATCCGCCGCTCTTGCTCTAACCCTTTCGACCCCATCCACATCCGCCGCCCGTACTCTAACCCTTTCGACCCCAACAACCGTCTAAATTTACAGTGAGAATCGATTTATTTGCTTGATTGTTCCGCCAGCTCCTTCTTGTTCCCAATTATCGAACCTTCACAGTGTTCTTGGTTTTATTAAAACAAACATCAAAATATTTATAACAATTTCCCTTACCACTGAACCCCTCATCTTTTGTGTCCGATGGAATCGAAGAGAAAGACCCAAACATGCACAACCAAACCAAGCTTATGGTACACTTCCAGCCAATCTTTAGAACTTCGTGATCTGGTGGTGTACACCCAAACCAACATATCATCCATGGCTGCTAACACCCCACTTCATTGGCAGTACCTTCCTTTTCTGCATGCGGCCATCTGACTCTTCTGTTCCATCCTCCTCGGCTTTAAAGTTTACACTTCTTATTTATTGCATGACAGGTTCATTTCTAGGACCTTAATTGTGCTGCTACCGCCATTCTTTCTGTTCATCCTGCATAAACTAAATCCACAACATTGAATCTACATGACATTTATTAATAAGGCCATATAAACCCTTGACAATAGAGGCGTTTCTCTGAATGTAACTCTTTGGTTTTGAACTGAAATAAATAACTAAAGCAGGTACTAGACATTCAAACCATGTATATCATGATTTATTTTGGAAAACTTTACTTTTTTAAGAGCCTCAACTACATGTTATACTACGAGATCAAAATTACGTGTCATACAAAGTGCCCAAAACCACAACTTTGACACAATCTCAACTGCACCATCCAGTAAAATTTATCTCACTAAAGTTTTTCCTATGTAATTGCATTTTCTTCACTGAATTTTAGCTTTGCATTCTCTTGCTCCATTATTCAAACTTAGGATTCCTATGGAACTTAAAGAGAAAAAGAATTTGAAGATTGCTGTGGAAGGTGAAGAGAAATAAAATTTGAGGAGAACACACCATCTTAATATGAAATTGCCATGTAGGAACTCATATATTTTGAGAGTGATGATTGTTGGGGATTTTTCTGGTAGATTCCCAAAACAAACAATTAACTGAATAGAGAGCAATGCTCTTTTTTTCTCCTCAGGATCTTTTGCACAGGGAAGCAAATGAAATTTTTGAGAACAAAGATTTTTCACACCAATAAACCTTTATATTAGCTGTGTAAAATCTACATTCACATTTACTGCTGTAAAAAGGGGCTTTTACATTTACCACTATAGAATAAAAATTCTTACATGAGTTTACTTCTCTAAAAGAAATTCTTTCACATTCACTCTTGTGTGAAATTCTTCATTACAGTCCAAATGCTGAGTTTTCACATTTCATATTCAAATAAAAAAAATTACATTGACTTCCCATTGGTTTAAAAAAAAAAAAACTACAAGCACCTGTAAGAAGGAATTTTTTGCTGCCATTCTCGTTTCATTCCATGTGCAATACTAACTAAAGTAAACACACATACAACCAAAACTATATGGCGTACATACTATATAATACTAAATAAAGTCAACACACATACAACCAAAACTATATGGCCTACATACTATATGGGTTAACCAAAAAAGCATGCCCTATGAAAACATTAAAAACTTTACGTAAGACTATGACAAAAGCATTAAATGTATTAAATGAAAAGTGATGTAAAAATAATGTAGTGGCAGGTTGATGAAGATCCTTGTCCGTTGACCTGATCAGAAGCAATTTGCCCACCAAACTCACACAAACCAATCTAACTTTAGCTTCGGGGGAGTGGGTGGTTTTGTGTTTGTACACAGGACGAGTGGCAGCAAGTCGGGGTGTTCTGAGGCTCTATGACAGAAACAACTTTTTAAGAAAAGTGGTGCCAAATGTACTGTGTGGTTTTCTGAAGTGGTTTTCCGGAATAAATGCAGCGGGGCTGTTCAGCTGTTACTCCAGTTGAAATTACCATTTCAACAATGATGCCTTTAGTCAACCATTGAGACAATTTGTCAAAAGTGGTGCCTCTAAGCCTGCTAAAAGACTAAAGAGAATATATGCTCTCCTTGTAGCAAAATATTGCAGTGATGGATAAGAAAGCTGATGAAATGCTTGCAAAAGAAAAGATTCGGTAGTTGGGTTTTCAAACAGATTCCTCTTTGACTTATGTTACACTGGAATCAAAATTACCTTCAGATGATAGTTTGGATTTTGTGGATCTGGTTGAGTTTCTACTTCTGGAGGGTCGTCCATACAAAGTACCAGAATATGCAATATCAAAGTAGCTTTACAGTTGCTATTCTATCATCTTTGTCACTCTTCTTAGGAGGTTTGTAGAGTAGCATCTGCAAATGAGAAGCATCTTCATTCTTCTATATCAAGATTTTTAGAACAGTTTCTAGTTGAATCATGTGCATAGCTTCCTGTACAAACCCATGTACTGATTTTACAATCTTGTAACCCAACAACAGCATTATTGTAACGCATGCCTAGTCACTCAATCTGCTCAATCTGCTCTATACATGAACAGGAAGTAACTTGCTATAGTGGCTGCCAAAGTATTCAAGGATTTACCATTAGGGGCATTAGACAATGCTTGAATTCCATTAAACATTCCAACCCTCTAGTAAGTAAATTTAAAGTTAAATTTCCCATCCACACCCTAGTAACTCCTCTGATGGAATTGATTGTAGTTGTTACAGAATCTGGATCATTGCACTGCAAACTAAGAATTTTAATCATCTCCAAAGCCTCCTACCTTCTGCTTTCATTTGTTATGGAAATGTTGCTATAGAAATGTAGATAGTACATCGCCTGCATATTTGCTAAGTCAAGGTTTGTCAATTTTAGGAGGAAATCAGACCTCCAATGCAAGTTCTAGGTTGCACTTCAACATCTTAAATAAGTTTAGCACCACAAATGGAAGCCTTACTCATCTCCTTAAGTCCCTGACTACCGAAATGGTTGAACCTGAACAGAGGAAAATCGAGACCACCATGAGTAGCAGGCTCCCTACGTACCTGCCAGGGAAGAATGTAGCTTCCATCAGCATCGACAATCAGATGGAAAAATCTGTGCAGAGTTCGAATATGGTTATGAACATCGAGAAAATTGGCCCGGATACATACTGTAGGTTCCACCACTAGCAACATTCAGAAAAAACGTGCCCATAATGGAACCATGGAATGAGTAGTCTTGATGCGCAGTTGTTTGACACAGTGATGGTTGATGAACAGTCGAAGCTTGATGATGAAGAACAAGAAGCTACTACTACTAATGAAGCTCCAAGAACTGGGCATGTAGTAAACATGTATTAGTATATTCTTGGAGCCTAGAAAACCACCGCGGATAAGGAGCCTTCGAGTGATGGTCTGACCCAGAAGAAAAGTAACCGATACAAATTGAGAAGTCAAGGGCCGGCTACTTTGATTGAGGTGCCGAATCATAAATTCAAGGAAAAATTGTCCAGGAAAATAAGTCCTCTAGCTAACTTAACATATAACGATCAGAGCAAGTCGGGGAAGACAGTTGCAACAAAAAGAGTTTTCACCAGCAGTAAATACAAAACCAAAACCATAAACTCAATTCCACCCCAGACACCTAGGTGAGTCTTCCCGCAATAGAGTACAACAGTATAAGACATGAAGAAGGTTCATGCTAACATATCTCTATTCAAACTCACAAAAATCACGAATCAACCGGATATTCTTCTACGACCACTGGGGCAAACTTCTATCCGTGATGGGACCTCTTCACACAAGGGATCTAGTAAGTCTACTAAGTCTACTGACACTCTAGCATCTATGCTTAACGCATTCCTCTTGGAGGAAAAATCACTATGTCCACCATTATTGTTAACATTTCAGGTATTTAACTTCAATGTACACAATTTCTTGTTTGATTACGGTGCATCGGTTAATGTCATGCCACTCTTTGTGGCCAAGAAGATCAACGCTCAATGGAATAAGACATATGCACAGGTCATCCAATTTGATAGAACTCGTGTCCTAGCAATTAGCAATTGGTTAACTCAAGGTTGCTATCCTCTCATGAGCTAGTGCATCAACATTGTAATTGTGAACATCTCTGAAGAATATGGGGTATTGATGAGCAAAGATTGGTCAAGAAAGATGCAAGGATATTTTTCCACTTACTAGTCACACTTGTGGCTTCCATATAAGGATAGGAACAGCTAGATTTGGGTATTGTCAGAGATATATATGAACCACAACATAACTCCCTTGGATGGACATAACTAGCAGTTGAGGAACTTGTTTTAGGCAATTATTTTCTAGAGACACAATTAAGGTGTTATCTTGGAGAGCCATTGCTAGTCCCATGAGACACACAGTTGGACCTCCTTCCATGTCCAATTAGAAAAAATGAACTTTGTATAGTAACTACTAGTAGCAGTAGTAATAGTAGTACTAGCCAGATAAAGGATCCATGTACAGATGATATGTGGACCATGTACTTCGAAAGATACAAAAAAAAAGGAGGGATATGGAGCTAGTTGTGTTTTAATAGAACCGGAGAAAAAATTAATCTCTAGTTGCTTCAAATTCGAGTGCATGAACAACACCACAGAGAATGAAACACTCACAGTGGGCTTACAAAAATCCATTGACTGTCCTGAAAGTGGTAGGTGGCACTTAAATCATGGTGCGTCACTTGCGTAACACTATACACTATGTGTCACCTTGTCTTAAGAGTTACCAATAAGATGTATGGTGAATTATTTCTCATTTCTAAGCTTTCATTCTCATTTTAGTAGCAAGAATGTGCAATGCAACTATGGATGCCTTCACAAATGCAACTTCTATTATGTTATCGTTAAGGGACATATTTACTATTGAAATTTTGTAGAAACCTTCTCCATAAATCCTTTTAGGCTAAGGAAAGGGTCACAAAGGTAACCACAAACCACTCTTGGCTAGAAAATTTAACATTCTAGCCGGAGGGGTCTCCCTCAACTAATGAAAACTAAAGATTTGACTCTATAGCAAACAAAGACCAGTTTTGGAAGTATTTGGGTTTTGACAGTGAAGGTGGTAGAGGATTTCTACAAAAACTATTACAAAGATAAGTGATCTCTTTATTATGACATGTTGATGTATTTCCAACTAGTTTCATATATGGAGGCTTAATTAGCACAATTTTCAAAATGAATAACGAAATTGTAGTATAGAAAAGGTAGAGCATTAAGAAATCTATCAAAGAGCAGAAATGACAAAATTTATCACTGCAGCTCAAATCAATGACCATAAAGAATAAGAGAGTACTTTTAAAGGCATACATACTTCATTTGCAACTAAAATATATTTTGTTCAGTCATACATGAGTGTATAATATGAATTCAAATATATTTGTCCCCTACATCTTTAAAAATATATGAAGAAAATAGAAAATTGAGGGAGAAAAACTTATTCCAAAAACATTCATACCATAAGAATCTCCATAAATCGACTAGAACCCCTTCAATATTCATACATGTTCATTAAAATGAAATCACAAGCATAACAACAATAATTTCTCTAGAAATTGAGAAACCAACAACAACAACCTTATTTTTCTTCATTCATGAGAATATATCATAGATACATGGATCAAAATAACTTCACATTCACTGCATCTTCGATCCTATAGAGGATCGATTCAAAACTAAAAAAACATAGTAAATTGCGGTTTTTTAAATGCTTTTCCTCCAAACATAAAACATAAAGCATATTTTTATCCCTTTGAAAGTAAAAAAAAACTATTTTAATACAAATTATATTGGAAAATTCTTCGAACTGATAAAAATGATAGAAATAAAACAAAATTACATAAAAGTTGCCTTTCTAACTGCTGAAAAGCCTACACAACGCCCAAAACTTTATCCTTCCATAATTGACATGTGGCCAGAAGTTGAGTTGGTGAGTTTGACACCACATGTGATCCACATGACCATCTTCAAAACTTGACAAGTGGCCATCATCCAGTGTACGTGAGATAGTGAGAGCATGGGTTGTGCAGCGAGTTCATAGCGCCTCATTATGTCAGTAGAAACAACGAAAATAGGTCACCATTTGATGCTTGTAACTCCCAAAATCTAGCCACTGTGTAAAACCTAAGATAGTGTTTCATATATGAGATTGGTCTTAAGAAACATTACTCACCATTTCTTCAAATACTTCCCCAGAGCCTCAGAAATTTGCCTGCAAAACCATAGCTAAAATAATTTGCCTGCAAAACCATAGCTAAATTAAAGTATTTGTGAAGTACAAAAAATGGGCTTTGAATATACAATAAAATATCCTCATCTATGAAACATGTGAAAAATATGGAAGAGGTTATGGTGCCTTGGTTTGTGTTGGATACAAACCTCTTTTAGTTTCCCAAAATTCTCTTCCGTGTGGTTGGAAATTGTTTTTTACAATGGTGGCTAAAACTGAGTACTTCAATTGTTTTATCCATCCCTTTTTCAACTTTGTTTCTCTTGTAGTGGGCCTGCTAAACTCCATCTCAAGCTTCTTGGGTTGTTCTTCAACTGCAACTTGCTTACCTTTGTCATTTTTTGTGATGAGGAGGAGGGAATAAGGGGATGAGAATAGAGGGAAATGATTGGGATATGAATGACTATATTGTTTTAACATCATTCCTTTGGTTGTAGACACATGACCAAGTAGACATCCTAACCAACTCTCAGTACCTTGACTCAACAGGTGTCACAATATCTGTCAATACTTAGACACCTCTTCCCATGGTTGGACTTTAATGATCAAGGTGATGACTAGGCTCAAAATGAATTTCTAAAAAATACAAGGTCAAAATTATAACAGTGATAATGTTTTGAATTTGACCCCCTCCAAGGAAACAAACTAATATTTTGAGGACCTTCGACTAATAAACTAACCTTCTCTAACATGTCCAAGACAACATAAATCATTCACACGTTTTTTATGATGACCAACAAATACTGTAGTTTACGGCCAACACTGACGTATTAAAAAATGGAACAATTGATGAGGATGATCACAAGAAGACTCTATAGGAAATAGCTAGTACAAGCAAACGAAACCTCATCCCCAAAGCTATGGTATCACTCGAAAATATCTATCCCCTATAGAACCATTTCCAGGGACCTGTGCATGTCAAAACCCATAGTTGTACATTATCGCATGGGTAGATCAATCTATTGACAAAAAAAATACAAAGTTTGTGAATCTCGGTACTTATTCTACACAAAAAGAGTGGAAAAATTTCATCCACCTATTCAAGCAGTATCGTGATGTATTTGTGTGGAGGTACGATGATATCAAGACATATGGCATGTGAATAGGCAAACACCTCATACCAATCAAGGAAGGGGCCAAGGTTTTTCAGTAGAAATTAAGGAAAGTACATCCAACACTTGACCTCCTCATACAAAAGGAATTAAGGAAATTATTGGATGCTCAAATCATTTACAAAGTGAGACATTCGAAATGGGTATCTAACTTAGTCTCTATAAGGAAGAAGTCTGGGGAGATCTGCATGTACGTAGATTTCCACAATCTTAACTTTGCCTCAGATAAGGATAATTACCCAGTGTCATCCATGGAGAAGATATTGCAAACAATATCTAGGGTAGCAATGTTTTCTTTGTTATATGGTTTGTCGAGCTACAACCAGGTTCTAGTAGAGCCTGATAGGCTAAAAACTATGTTCTGTACTAAGTGGGTCACATTCACATTTCTCTAAATGTCGTTTGGGCTGGTCAATGTGGGTGCAACGTTTCAACGTGCAATGGACATCACCTTCTGCGAGATTATTGCACAAACCATATTGGTCTACCTCGATGACGTAACAATGTTCTCCAAACAATGGTCATACTAGCTGGGCCACCTTAAGAAAAATTTTGAGCGATGCCAAAAATACGGGATATCCTTAAATCCCAATAGAGTGTCTTCACAATGTCTGAGTGTAACCTTCTTGGACATATTATTGCTAAATTTGGGATCAAGGTAGATCTAGACAAGCTTTGGACCATCATGTAGATTCTCCACCTAGTGCATAAGAAAGCTATGCAGTGCTTCTTGGGGGAGATCAACTTCCTCAAAAAGTTCATCTTCGACTATGCTCAGGTTATCAAACCTATACAAGAGATGATCAAGAGTGACACAATATATAAATGGGATAAAATGTAAAAGGATGTGTTGACCTGTATTAAGCAAGCAATAGCAGAAGCACGAACATTGTAGAGTTTAGACTTCAACAAATACATCTTTCTCTACACTTTCGCTTATGACACTTCTCTTGCTATTGTGCTCACTCAGAAGGACCAATTAAAAAATGAGAGACCTATCTTCTTCATGAACATGAGCCTATAAGGAGTAGAGATCAACTACCTTGCCATGGAAAAGCAAGCTTATGCATTATAAAAGGCGGTAAAGCACTTCAGACCCTACCTATTGAAAAAACATTGCATTATCTTTGTTCCACATCTAGCAATCGGATCACTATTTATAAAGAAAGAGTTCGATGAGAGAAGGGAAACCTAGATGACCAGATTATAGCAATACGATCTTGACATCAAACCAGTTCACACCATCAAGGCTCTTGGTCTTTGCAAAATAGAAATAGAAGCAATCAATCTGCAAGTGGAAGAAGAAGAGCTCGCAGGCTAGGAGCAAGAAATTAAAATGTACAACATTGAGCGAGCCTCTCCCACTTTAGATGAATAATCTTGGTATGCAAATGTGCACCTGTACCTTGAGCATGGCACTATGCACTCTCATTTTTCTATGTGGCAGAAGAGGACACTCTGAATTAAATCACTATTGTATTAGCTAGTGCATGGTGTGTTATTCAGAAAACACCACAACTAGATATGGCTTAGGTGTCTAGACGCACATGATTCAAACAAGGTTTTACGTGATCTCCATTATGGACCAGCGATGGGAAACTTCACAGATGTTGGTTTATATGCGCCTGACCCAAGTTTGGAAGAGTTATTTAGCCAAACAAATCCTGCAACTACAGGCCCTTTCAACAATAGCCCCTGGAGCACAGACTGAGGTCTCACCTGAGGTAGCAGGGGAGGGTGCTAGAACCAGGTTTCCGCACCCTTGGGATGTCTTGATGTGGTCTAATGCGTTCGTGTGTCATTCTGTGTCCTCGCGCCACTCTGCTTCCACATAGATACGGATCAGGGCAATTCCTTAATGCTTACTACTTAATGAGTTGTTATAGATCATATCTACTTGTTACGATATTTAAGCAAAAAATTAATAGAGATAACCAATGTGTGCATTCAAAAGAGATACAAATGTCTAGTCAATTTAATGTCTTAAATTTCTCTACATAAATTATCAATTCGGGTAACGTAAACTGATGAAGTGTGGTGCACTATATGTGCTTAGTTAACCTTTCTCTTACTTCGTTGTTTTATAGTTTATGTTGTTTTTGGGTTTTTGTTCTTGTTGGTTTTCTAATGACTATGAGACCCAGTATCCTTGCTGCTTCAGCAAAAGGACAAGATGATTCTATCATGTCATTAGTTCAATCAAGATAAAATGCAATAACCAAACAATGAGCTAGTGACTATGAGACCCAATATACATAAGTATAACAAAATTAAATGCAAAATTAAATGACAACTATACAAGGCAGGGGCCCCTCTGCCACCTATAAAATCAAAGAAAAATTGAACACACTTGCATGAATTAAAATTGCATGAATGAAAAATCTAATCTATCAAACTTGAAAGTAATCAAATCAAATCAAAGCAATATTTACAAAATGAAATCTATTCTACCTTACATTTTACAAAGCAATATTTACAAAATGAAATCTACTCTACCTTACATTCTAATGTGCTCCATGATATCTACTTCACATCTCCTTCCATGTTGAGAACATCAAAGCTTTATTCAAATTCTTCAAAAGTACAAAGTACAACAAAGTTCTCCAAAGCTTTCAAAAGCCATCAAGGAAGAACTACAATCTTAAAAACTAGGGACTAAAAGACTCAAAAGACTCCAAAAAGAG